>NMUG010000302.1:0-24088 GCA_002855965.1 Monotropa hypopitys
CTTGAAGTTTCGTAGGAGTTAGGGGCATGTGGTACTCACCCATTGACCCAAGTTCGGGATTGTTAACCTATTTGACGGGTTCTGCCACGTACATCCCGTGCTTGTAGCTCTGTCGCCTTTGAATTGTAAGTGGTCTAGAGAGCCGAACTCTAGCTCCTATGTCATCTCTCGACCAATGGCTTGTGCTTGATAGTTAAACATTTCGTGGGAGGTCCTAGGCCGTAATCCCTCTTTTGCGTCGTCATAGATATTGGAGTAGTCTACATTGGCCTAGGTGAGGTGTTAGAATCCCCGTAGCCATTTCACTTAGTTTAACTTGTTTTCGTACTTTCTTTTTACGCATTAGTTTTATTAACTTTTTAAAGAAGAAACAAAATGCTAGCGTCCTACCGCTTCTACCACAAAACTAAACCTCTAAACAAAGCGATTATTTCAATTCCGAAATTTCCCTGTGCACTGACCTCGAACTTGCCACTCTACTAGCTAGAGTAGTATTTTCTTGTTCATAAATTATTAATGTCTAACTAAGGGTTTTTCCGTTAATCAACGACCGGGAAAATCCTATTAGCAGTATGCTTCCATAGTCCGGCCAATATAGGCTCGGAACATGGTCGTGACCATCCTTTGGTACGTTGCGCATTTTTCAACCCGAAGGGCATGACTTGGTAACAATAAAGGCCCCAGGGCGAAATAAATACCGTCTTCTCTACGTCGTGGGGGGGGGGGGTACATAACAATCTGGTGGTACCTCCGGCAGGCATCCATAAATATGAGCTGGTCATGTCTAGATGTTGCATCGACTAGTTGGTCGATCCGTGTTAATGGAAAGGATCCTTCGGACACGCGTCATTTAGGTTTGTGTAATCCACACAAACCTTGAATTTCCTATTATTTTTCTTCACAACAACCGTATTGGCCAGCCATATAGGGTACTGCACTTCCCGGATTGCCTTTGCCTCCAGCAATTTATCCACTTCATCAATGACTGCTTCAGTATGTATTGCTGCCGATCGACGTGCCTTTTATACAACGGGCCGAGAGGCGGGATCAACATTGAACCAGTGACAAATTAAATCCAGACTAACCACTGGCATTTCATAGAGAGTCCATGCAAAGACGTCAATGTTGGCCCTTAAAAACCGGAGCATATTGGTCTGGTCCTGTTCTGGCATGGCCGACCCGATGAGTAAGAAGCGTTCACTCGCTTCTCTAACCGGAACACGAACTAGTTCTTCAATTGCCTTATCCGTGGCCTCCGTGCCAATGTCTTCAAGTACCGGAGCATCCTGCATTTCGACCCAGTGGACCTGTGCTGGTGCAGTACGCCTTTGACCACTGCAATGTAGCATTTATTTGATACTACCTGATCTCCACATATATCTTCCAGTCCTCGAGGACCAATAAACCGAACCACTTGGAGATAGGTTGATGCTATAGCCTCCATCCGATGAAGCCAATCCCGACCCAATATTGCGTTATAAGGACTCGGAACATCGACCACAGTAAACTCAGTGTTAACCATTTTGTTGCCTGCTGTAACAGACTGGTTTACCTTCCCAAGTGGCCACACCGGTGCAGAATTGAATCTGACTAGTGGTACGTCGGACGGGATGAGATTGTCTAGGGGCATCCCCAGCTGTTTGAACAGGGGGTAATACATCACATTTGCTGAGCTCCCCGAGTCAATTAAGATCCTCCGTACCAAGACTTTACCGAACTAGAGACTTACAACTAGGGCATTGCTGTGAGGGAACTGAACCCTTTCCAAGTCTTTTTCTGTGAATGTGATCTGCCATTTTCTGGCCGGCTCTGCCCTAAGTCATTTTAAAGACGTATCGATGTTCATCACATATTTTCCGGATTGACACTGCTGGATCTCCTCATTCATTTTGGGCTCCATTGCTTCATCCATCGCTCCGTGGATAACGTTAATGACTCGGACGACACCATCCTTATCTCGGGCCGGTGGAGGTGGTAGTCCGACAGCAGTCTTTTCTTCATCAATGTACTCCCTGAGTCTTCCTGTTTTGACCTGTTCCTCCAGAAAGGACTTGAATGCTCTACATCGGGTGGTGAGGTGCCCCCTGTCCCGGTGATAGGAACATCTCATGGAAGCATGTTTGCCCTGTGGCTGTCCCATAATTTTGGGGGGCAACCTGAAGAAATCTTCTTTCTCTATCTTCCGAAGGAGCTCATATATAGGTATCTTGAATACCGTCTCGTTAGCTTGAAATTCTTCTGGCCGAGGCACCCTCTTCTCTTTTGTTTTTATCTCATTAACCTGCCTCGGGGCCCCTGATCTAGATCCAGGCTTGGGACCAGGAGTTGGCTCGGATTTAAGCCTCTCTGACCTGGCCTCCTCCAGTCGGCAATGCTTTTCGATCCGGGATATCAGGTCATCCATGTCAACCAGACTACAAAGTGTAAGATCTTCAAAGAGCCTACTCCGGAGGTCTAATCCCATTTTGAACGAAAGGACTGCGGTGCTCGAAGTGCATACTTCTATCTCGTTGTATACCTCCCAGTACCGGGCCGCGTATTTCCGGAGAGATTCTCCTTTGCCTATCTGAAGTGCGAGCATGGCGTCCACCTCCTTTCTTTGCTTCGTACTCGTAACAAACCGGGCCAGGAAGGCCTGAGACAATTCCCGGAATGAGCTAATGGATTGCTCCGGTAGTTTGTCGAACCAAATGAGCCCGAGGTCCCCCAGGCTAGAAGGGAAGACTTTGCAGAGGAGTTCATCCTCTGTTATATGCAGGGACATCATTTGGCGGAAGTGCACCAAGTGTACATTCACATCGGATGTAGGTTCATACTTCTTGAATTTGGGAGCAGAAAAGCCCCTCGGAGCCCGGAATGCATCGATAGCCGGACTGAATGGTGAGGATATCAGCTGTGCGTGGACTTGATCCGCCCAGCTAAACATGGCTCGGTCATTTCCGCGTTTGGCGTCCAGTTTATCCCAAAGGTCTCTGGACTAAACACCCATGTCCCTTTCATGGGACCTGGAATATGCCGAGGCCTAACGTTTAGCAGTCTAGTCATTGCCCTTTCTTTTGCGTTTTGTTTCTTGCCTTTCAAGCTGGCTCTCGTGGGTCGCCATCCCGCTGCTTACCCAATCCAGCTCCTAGCTTTCTGCAGAACATTCCATTGGTCCGGAACTTCCTCCGAGATGTAGTAATGCTGAAGTCCGGGGAGTTTTGTCATGATCAGGATCAACCGGATCCTTCCCCTTCCTTCTCCTTTCACGCCCGGAGCGATCCGGGTGAGTTTCTGGCCTGTACTCTAGGTGTTGCCTTCTGTGATCTCTCCTCCTGTCAGGGGAACGGGATCTCCTCCTACCCCGGTCTTCCCCTGACCATCCCGTTCTGCGGGATTCTTTCGCCCGGAGCTCCTCTTTCAGATGGAGTACATCTTCTTGGATGGCAAGAATGATTTCGTCTTTCTTATTGATCTGGTCTTCCAGGGTCCAGATGTAGGCCCTAGAACCCTGATCCTTCCTTGGCCCAGTCAGTGCTATGCCATTGATTTGATTATTTGCTATCACTACGGTAGGAGTCCCATCATATGGTAGGAGGACAAAGTCCTCCGAAGGGTGGTTATCCTGCACGTTCTGTCCAGAAGCAGTAGGTAGAGCCATCAGTGGTTCAATGTTTTTTTTGAAAAGCAAAATTTATTACCAATCAAAAAACAACAGCTCAACAGCACACGGAAACACCAAACCACAGCTAAAACAGACCCCACCTAAACAAAGAGGAAAAAACAATAGCCTAGCTAGGGAGCAACCTAAACCCGACAACCACCGCAAGAAAGGGACTCAACCACTATCAATGGTTCAATGTGGTGAATCAGAGACGTGGTAGGCGCTGTTCTTCCCCATCGGAGTCACCAATTGTGGGTTTCTGGACCTATGATCCAAATTGCTTACCAAAGATCCGATCTTGAGCAACCACTAGTTGACTCCTACAACCAAAGAAAGCGTTAGAACTGCCCGGCACCGGATGCCGAAAATGCCCTCCGATGCCTAAGTCAGATAAGTTTTTGAGAGAGTAAACTGGCAGCACAACAACTCTATGAAATCAGAGTGATCGAGAGACTACCAAATTGTGCAACTGTTGTATTTATAGTCCTTCCGCACCACGTCCAATCCGACGTCAATCTCGGTAACGATCCCGGATACTTCGCAGTAATATCCAGGATTTCCCCACCTTTCCATAACGAGCAGTTTCTCCCATAATGAGCAGTTTCTCCGAGACACAGTGGTCTAGTGGACGTCTGACATATGTCGTATTGCTCTGGAGATATTCATCCCGCCATTGGCCCTTAGTCTGGGTCCAGCAGTACTCTCCCTAGGCACCTTTAAGTCGGGCCACTGGCCTATGTTGTACCCTGACCTAATGGTTTGGTGCAAGATAACTCAACGGGTTACCATAGCACTTACCTGCCGAATGGCTTACGTTGCTTGCTGGGCTGGTGGCCCCAGTCGGTCCAACCGACCTATCCAGCCCAAAACGGGCTTGCCCCCAACGGGCTTGCTCCATGAACTGGCCCAAAGGCCATACATGGTTCGGTTACCACACCGGTAATGCCTCAAAAGCGGGCTACCGGTTACCCAAACTGAAAATTCTTACGATTTTCTTTGATTTAGCTATCAAAACTTATCCGATTAACTTCAAATTTTAAACACGTAATCTATAACTAATTTGCTACAATTGTATGTTTTTAGATTTTTGAATGCTTACCCCAAATGAAAGAACAGAAATTCCAAAGATTTTGCCACAGACTTGTCTCCCTTCTTGTCCTACTATTCACTTTCTTCTTCGTCCACTTTCTGCAAATTCTAACCCCAGCAACTCAACTTCTACCCTACACGAACCTCCTTCTTGCTCTCTCTCTCTCTCTCTCTCTCTCTCTCGATATTTTGATTTGGTTTAACAGATTATTCTTTCTTTATCAGAATGGTTTTGAGATATAAACATTTTGTATACCTATTTCAATGGATGCCACGACTTACACAACACAACACTTGCACACACTAAAATCCAACACTTCACAACCTCAATTTAGATCTCTCAACACAAGACTAAGATCCGAGACAGTTATTGCATGCATAAAATTTTCCTTCTTCGTTTATATCGGCTACTATACACGTAATCACCAACCACAGAACCCATTTCAAATTTTTTTCTCTAACCTCACTTTCCCCCTTTTGACTTCTAATTCTTACACTTAAGCCCCTGTGTCTTATTTTTCCATTTCAATTACAATCTATTGACTTCTATTTCCTATGTTTAAACTCCTATAAAATTGTAGAAAACTTCCAAAAATTCTTATTTGATATCTTCAAGCTTCTAAAATTATTTTGGATATTTTTATTTCATTTAATTATATTTTAATGATTTAGTCCCCTTATTAAAATTTTAATAAATTCTTATTTAGGTGTTTAAGTTTGATTAACGAGAACAAATTCTACATAAACAGTTACTAATCTGTTAGTGTTAATTGTTGATTTGTTCTGTAATTCATTTCTTTTCTATAAAAGAGGAAAAGTCAGATTGTTGTTGGTTTTTTTGAAGTATGTTGTAAAATTGAGAGGACGAGAGTTCCTTCAATTATTTTTTCAAGAACATCAATACAAACCACATCTCCATTTCTTTTCAGCCATTCTTTTTCGTCAATTAATCCAATTCTATTTTCATTCCGGTAAAATCTTAACATCACATTTTCAGAAAACATCACATTTTCAAAAAACACCCATTACATTTCTGGTAAAGTCTTAACATTCAACCCCTCATAGGAGATGGAGACGACCTTTTTCTTCAATGTCAGATTGTGCAATTATGATTTTGTTTTTGTAGCCACAAGATGGTTCAAGGTGGAAAGTTAATGTAGACAAAGTTAAGGAAATGATAATCAAATTTCTTATTTTGTGAATACTGAAGGTATAAACGTTTGAATTTGGTGATGTTTTTGCTCGTTTCATCTTTGATGTAGAACAAGTGGCAATAGACTTTCTACGACAATTGGACCAGGCGAAACCCGCGAAACCGCAAGACCCAAGAAGCCTAGGCTTAATTCTCGAACTTTTAGTTATCGATAACTAACCTTGCATGGTTATCGATAATCCAACTTTACCCAGCTCTCCAACCAAATTTTTGAGATTATGGTTATCGATAACCTGTTTCTCATGGTTATCGATAATCCAACTTTACCCAGCTCTCCAGCCAAATTCTTGAGATCATGGTTATCGATAACCTGTTTCTCATGGTTATCGATAACCCAACTTTACCCAGTTCTCCAGTCAAATTCTCGAGATCATGATTATCGATAATTTATTTCTCATGGTTATCGATAACTTAACTCTTTAGTCTAAATTTCAAGACTTTGGTTATCGATAACCTGTTAGCTTGGTTATCGATAACCCATTATTCGTGGCAGCAAAGCAACTTTGGTTATCAATAACCAGATTTACCCCGTTATCAATAACCCATATGGCAAGATCTCAGAATATTGGGCGGGATTTCTAATTTTAAGGTTTCCTTAATAAATTTTTCTTAACTTTTTATTTCCTAAGTTAATTAGGACCTCTTCCTATATATGAAAGACTTGTATGGATCATTATTATGGAATCTTCTCCCTTTTGAGAATCACTCTTTCTTTCTTCCTTTCTCACGCCTCTCTCTCTTTCGCAAGAGCGTAATCTCGTTTACAGAATTATTGTTTGGAATCGTACATTAACGATTCTCACATATTTCCGCCGCATCAATCTTTTACCCAGAAATAATCAATTTTGGAGTTTGCAGTTGTAAGGATCCTTTCTTGATACTGTAATTGCTCAAAACTGCAGCGAACAGACCGTTTACGTATCAGATCATATAATCGGTTGGATCAGAACAAGACTCATAAAAGCTGCGACTATTGTCAGTGAAAATAATGATTTGGCAATTAACAGATGTTAAAATGAGTTTATTTTGTTCTTTTGCTTTATTACAGTGCCACGTTTATTCGAATTCATAAAAAGAGAAAAACACAAACTTCCGAGTACATACATTCTTTGTTCAAACTATCATTCTTGAGGTGCTCTTCTAATGAGCCTGAGCAGCATCCACGCTGTGCTCTCTGAATTCCCATTGAACTGCATGATATTAACATTGATATATTGTTAAGTTTATAGGGGCATCAATAGGCCCGTCTAGCTCATTTGGTAGAGCGCAAGGCTCTTAACCTTGTGGTCGTGGGTTCGAGCCCCACGGTGGGCGATTCAGTAATCATTTTTTTCTCTTCCCCTCGTTTTTTTTGATGTTTTCAGCATGTTTCGGACGCGGGAGGGAGATGAGGAGACAAACGAAGATTCAAACGAAAACGCAGGGAAAGAGGAATGAGAGCGCCTTTTCCTTGTCGATACCTTAACACTTGTATGCTACTCCTTTCCTCTCCCTCTCTCTAACTTTACATAGATAGGTATGTTAATTGCAGTTTTAATTATGTATCTGGGACCCGATCAGTTTAGCCATAACTCGGTTACTTTGGGAAAATTCCAAAAATGTTGGGGAAATGTGAAATCGTTTGATTTTGAGCACATGTTAGGAAATTGGAGGCACAAGGGGTGCTTTCAAAGCATGCCGAAGCCATAACCACCGCCATCACCGAAGTTATTAACAGCAGTCTGGAAAAATATTGCTCATTTCTTCTTCTCCAAGGCCGAAACTCAGAAAGTACGATTTCTTCTTGTCCTATACGCCCGTATTTTTGCGTTTCTGTAGTGCTTTGTTTCTGAGATGTAAATTTATTATGTCCTGTCATTTTGAATTGCCATTCTGAGTGCTCAGTTTCTATCATCTTTATTATGTCCCAGATTCTGCAGTAGCCTGTCTCACTGTTGTATCCCTTGGCCCACAGCTTCTGTGTCGTAGCTTCTTCTTCTGCTGCTACAAACTTGCAGCCCTCAACCAGCAGCTCTGCTGCACACTCTTCTCCCTAGATGATGCAGCGAGGCCCCACCCGAGCCCAAGCCCACGCGCACATGGTCCACTTGGGCCTAAGGTGGATTTCGAACCCGAGCCGCCCGAGCCTTTCAAGGGCCTAAGGTTACCCAACCTCATACATGGGCTGCATCCCGCTACCCCCAACCTATTGCATTGGCCGGTCACAGCCAAGCAGGTTATTGATGCCAGGTTTCGAACTCCTGACATCCTTTAATACCTGCATCAACAACCTGCTTGGTTGTGACCGGCCAATGCAATAGGTTGGGGATAGCGGGCTGCAGCCCATGTATGCAGCTGGGTAACCTTAGGCCCAACCTTAGGCCCTTGAAAGGCTCGGGCGGCTCGGGTTCGAAATCCACCTTAGGCCCAAGTGGGCCATGTGCGCGTGGGCTTGGGCTCGGGTGGGGCCTTGCTGCATCACTCGACATCCTCTCTCGGACTCCCTTAGCCTATCTCACAGCAGCTATGTTCTTACTAATGGCTGCTCTCAGGTGAATCTGACTCCTCCACTACAGACCTCTATCTCCCTCTCTCGGCTAACACTTCCTCGCAGCTCCCTTAGCCGCTTGGGCTTTCCACTCCTGCTCCCCTCTTCCCTCTACTGAGCTGCCTCTCCCTTATCTCGGCTCCCCTGGCCTTAACAGCCCCTTAGCTACCCTTGCTCTACCTCTCCCTCTATCTAAAGCCCGTATGGGCTGTTTTGCCATGCCCTGTCTTACGCCCGTAAGGGCTCTCTCTTGCTCTTCCACCTCTCAGCTTCTCCTCATATTTATCTCTTTCCCTCGTTTGATTCATGTAGCACAGTGCACAACGGTTGAAATGTATACACATAATCGAATGGGACAACACAAGGATAGTCTGCATGTTTCAGACTTCAGATATCTCAAGCCTTTAACCATTGAACAGACAACTCTACTTTATGTCTGAGAACTTATTCAGGACCTACTTTCGGCAATGAATTCAAATATTTTGAATAGGTCAACTGGGACCAATTTGGGGTTCAAATTGGACTGGAATTGATATAAAATAATTAAGTTTGTGGTTAAAAAAATCCTTCGAGAAGAAATGCAACTCAGCCAACACGATTTCGCATTTTTCTACACACCGGCAGACACACCGGCAGACGCACTGGTTTATACACCAGTGGATTCGGTCTCTGGGTCGGTCTCTGTGCCGGTCCTTAGACCGGTCCTTGGTGAACTTCCAAAATTGATTTTTCTCGCTTGTTCTATCGGGAATCCACGTTCCTACTACCGGGAATGTATGTTTTAAACACTAAGGAAGTCTTGGAAATTATTTTGATCTTCCTAGATTGGCCCTATGACACCTATCGTTACTTGATTACCAATTCACTAGCTTAGGTGAATTCTCTAACTTAGGTGCATGGATTTTCTTCATTAAGGCCAATTCTACTTCAACCCAAATCATTTCATAGTTCAAGAGATGAATTTACATCAGGTGTAACTTTAGATATTCTTCAAGCTTACATGTATATGCAATGCATAATTTTACAATTCATTATGGCTTTAGTTTAACCAAGCTTCTTTTACTAGTATGCATTCTATACATCTTGTTGTCCATGTTTGATCAGCTTAGGACTAAGTACTTGTTCATTCATTTTTTCAGCCCAAGCCATGCATCCTAGACATATTCATTTGATATCCAAGACATCATCAAAACACAACCCTATCACTTTTCACCCGTAGACAGATGGACTATCAGAGAGGAAAATTCCGACTCTAGAAGACCTCTTACGAGCATGTACGTTGGAATTTCAAGGAAGTTGGGAGGAGCACCTACCATTGGAAGAATTCGCTTACAACAACAGTCATCAAGCAAGCATTGGAATGTCGCCATTCGAAGCTTTGTACGGTAGAAAATGCAGATCACCTTTATGATGGATAGAAGCTGGAGAGGCAGAACTTACTGGACCAGAGATTGTGCAGGAAACCATGGAAAAAGTCAAACTAATTCAAGAATGATTGAAGACAGCCCAGGATCATTAGAAGAGCTATACAGATACACGACGAAGAGAACTCGAATTCCAAGAAGGCGATAAAGTATTTTTGAAAGTATCACCAATGAAGGGCGTTGTCAAATTTGGAAAAAGAGGGAAGCTAAACCCTCGGTATATTGGACCCTTCGAAATTCTTGAGAAAATTGGGCCAGTTGCATATCGATTAACATTGACACCTGAACTAGCCAAAGTTCATAATGTCTTTCATATATCTATGCTTCGATAATATATCTCAGATCCATCACACGTACTAGTTCAGCCACCAATCGAGATCAAGGAAAATTTATCATATGAAGAACGACCAATCAAATTCTTGGATCGACAAGAGAAGCGACTCAGGAATAAAATCATTCCATTCGTCACAATTTGGTGGGAAAACCAATCAGGCAACGAAGCCACATGTGAGAAAGAATACGATATGCGTCAGAAATATCCACACTTATTTACATAAGGTATGCCTCTTATTTAAGACATGCATATTTAGTCCAACTACTTCCTGCTTAAGTTTGGGGACCAAACTTTTATAAAGTTGGGGAGGATGTGAGACCCCGATCCTAGAAATATTGACCAGAATATTATTTTTATTTAAAATATAATTTTGAGATTTTTAGAGTTTATTTAGTAATTATTTTAGGAATATTTACGCAAAATAATATTTTCAAGACGATGAGCAGCTCGTGACAAACAGTAGACGGACACAGGAAAAATGGCTTCGAGATTAACATCGCATAAGTACCGGAAATCACACATCTCAATGAAATAGCAATGGTAAAATATTTCCTAAGAAGTCTGAGCAGACTCTGGAACCATCGGAACCAAAAGCATAATTTTATCGGGAATAAACACGAATTCATCAAAGAAGCCGTAAGACGATGAAACGGTAACGGAAATCCGAAATACAAATTTTCATAAAGTCTCGTGAAAAAGACAGAACTTTCCTGCGGAACGGTTTTGCCAAATTATCTCATCTCGGTGCAATGAGAGCCAGGCACAAAGTTTTGTTTAAAATAGAAATACCAAAAGCTGAGTAGTTTTTAAGACAGTGTCCGATTCAAATACCGACAATTTCTAAATTCACGATTCATCTCAACAAAAAATTCTGGTAGTCTTAGTTTTCTGAGCATCGAGACCCACAGTAATACGGGGCAAACTGATTAGAGTATTCGATGCAGTATAAATCATTTTTGAATTAAAAGAAATTCAAAGAATAATTTCTCACCAAATATTCCATCCATTTTTACAAAAAACCAAAACCACGAACCACTCTTTCGTCCTTTTCCTGTCTAATATTCTAAATTCCTACACAAAAATCCAAAAGTCCAAATCAACTTTCGTCCTTTTCCTACATAATATTCCAAATTCCTATACAAAAATCCAAAAGTCCAAATCAACTTTCGTCCTTTTCCTACCTAATATTCCAAGTTCCTATACAAAAATACAAAAGTCCAAAACAACTTTTGTCCTTTTCCTAACCACTTTTGGCCTGAAGCTATTGGCATCAACTTGATGCAGGCCTATATATAGAGCATCATTCTACTTATTCTAGACACAGCTCTCAAGAGCCTTAAACACCCATTAAGCTTTCTCTCTCTACACTCTATCCTGATAGAAGATTTTCCTAAGCCCTAAAAGCCCTCGGAGAAGTTTCAGAACTCTACTGGACCTCTGCCGAACTACACCCGACTCTAAATTTCAATCCCTACATACAAAAACCAGAGATCGAAGTTCATTCCTATCAAATCCAAGATCTAAAAACCATCTAGATCAATTATCTCTCTAGAAATTCTATAGTTCGGCGGAAGCTCAGCAAAAGCTCATCTCTTGCGTTACTAGTGTCCAGAAACTCATCAATCACACTGCTCGATCTCGCTACCACTTAGCATTAATAAGAAGATTTGGGTTAATCGGGAAGCTAAGAAATCAACTACGATCAGGTGAATCTTTATATACCATTTTTACTCATATATTTTCAGATGCTTAGTCCTTTCATATTATAATTGCGGTTATTAAACCAAGAAATGATCTTTCTAATAAATTTTGAGAAAATGAGATGCATCACTCACTATCTCTCTCTCCTTATATACATGGATGAATAATATTTTGATATATAAGAACAAAAGCTCGAATGACAGATGTTATAAATTGCTTATGATTAAATGAAATTGAATTGGAGATGAAGCAGAATAAAAGGCTTATACGACAAAGGCAAATTATTGAAATGCTCATATTGCCATAATATTGAAATGCTATATGCAGGGATATGGCCATGATATTGAAAGAGTCCGTACAAAAAGGGCAGAGCTCAAGCGCAAAGACGCTAATTATAGGCACTAGGGGCGGGTAGCCCTTGGTGTAGAATGGAATATGAAAAGACATTAGGGGTGGGTAGCCCTTGATGTACAATAAAATATGAAAAGGCATTAGGGGGTAGCCCTTGATGTACAATGAAACATGAAAAGGCATTAGGGGCGAGTAGCCCTTGATGCCGAATGAATTATGGAAATTAAGGGCGGCTAGCCCTACACCCAAAGGAATTATGAATAAAAAAATATTGAAAATCTATCAAGGCCTTACGAGCTGTTACTACTTTTAAACTTTAAGCCTTGATCCATATGACATGATGAAAGCAACTGCCTTATGATTAAAATATTGTTTAAATCCATGAAACTTGTAATTTGTTATATATTGATTCACTCTAGCTTTTAACTTATGCGTTTTTACAAAACCATTTCAGAACATGAAGAGGATTAGCTTGTCAGATCTAACTCTTTGACTTATTGAGGATCTTTTGTACCTTTGATATAAAGGTCACTTTTGGGCCTATGATGATGTAATCAATAATGATGAGATAATGGAATATTTATGCATTACTCTGGTATTGTTCACACGCTTCCACATTTATTTTATTGTGATGAAATCCCTCAACCATTTTATCTTAGGCCTTTGCGAGCTTGCTCGTTGGACGGTCATGTACTCATCTCATGATTGGGACGGGTCATGACAGATGGTCTGGAATTCTTTGTGCCAGACCTGATGGGCTTGTTTTCTATTTCCAAGAACTGAGCTTCTGGCAGGTACTTCTTCACTGCCTGAAAGCCATATGGGGATGTTTTTACGAGGCTGTCGGACTCAAAACGATGGGCAAACCTTTATCTTCAACTGTTTGGTGAATATAATTTTGGTCCGGATGAGAAGCATCGGCACCCTCTGCCGAGCGAAGAAGGCAATCCCGGTAAGGGTCCGGCATTTAGTTTTAGTTCTTGCGCTCAGCTGTCTTTAATTCTGTTTTTCCTGTGCAGATGTGTCGATAATTTCCAAACACCTGAGGGGGGTGTCGTCGACTGCTTGGATCGAAGCACTGTTGAGGTGTGACGGCAGGGACGCCCCCACCCTTTTGGGATATGAACTAATGTACCAGAGCTTCTTGGAGGACTGGAAGGCGAGGGGAAAGAGGAAGGCGACGACGAAGCCGATCGTGCAAGCCCCAATCCGGAGGAAGCTGACTGCTTTCGAGTATTTTCAAGAGGCGGAGGTCATCACAGAATTAATACAGGAGCAGACTGAGTAAGCTGCCCCGGCGGACGGAGCTGCTGTTGGGCCGGCGGTCATTCCTCCGGCAGATCTACCGGTACTACTCCAGGTTAAGGTAGAGCCCATTGACTATGAAGAGGTTCTGGAGGGTATGAGATATACTACTTTGCAAAGACGCCCCCGATATCCGTATGTCCCGGGGCCTCCCCATCCTTGGGCTCCCGACTTGTGAAAGTACTCCGGAGCACCCGTCCTTACTACAGATGGTGTTAATGCTGATCCAAAAATTGTGTACCCTCTTCTCCGGGCACTGTAGTTGCCATCCGATATGAAAGCCCTGCCGGTTGAGATTGAGGATATGTACGACAATGCTGGGACATGTCTCATAAAGGTATCAATTTCCCTCCCTTGGTTGGTTCCTCATTAATGATTGTTCTCTAATGATTCGTTGCGATACTGCAGGCTTGCCAGAGCCTTGCTGATTTGTACAAAAGTAGTCAGAGGGTGCTCTGGAAATCATATATCCAAGACCGTCTTGCCCATCAGATGGAGGATAGTCTTAAGGTAGTGGAGGCCCAGAAGAACCTACTCCTCCGACAGATTGAGGAGGTGACGACAGAGCGGGATTGGCTGAAAGAAAGGCTTGATGGAGGCTCGAGCGATGTTCGGCAGGCCGAAGAAGTCATCGAAGAGAGACTAAAGAAAGCTATGGCTGAAGAAGATACTAAAGCATACGCCGAAGGAGTCAAAGACACCGAAGAGGTATACCGCCGTAAGGTGCACGAGTTATGCCCCGAGGTTTACGAAGTCGGCTTCAAGTTAGGGTATAACTTAGCCTTTAGGGAAGTGATAGACACACTAAATTGCACATTTAGTGCGTTTATTTTTCTTACATTTATTCATGTTTATTGCTTATTTCACTCTCTCTTGTACATATTTGCACATAATGGTATTTTTGTAGGATTTTATCCGTTTACAGGGTTTTAGCACCTTATTTTACATTTTGGAGCCATATTGGAAGCCCGGAACCTCGAGGAGCTTTTGTTTACAATCATGTGCTTGCAAGAATGATCAAGATCGGTGATGAGAACAGCAATTGGAGGCCTAAGATGGGAGCCAGTACAACGGAAAAGAGAAGAAACCTATGCAGGAGCAAAAGTGCAGGAAAGTGTAACCGGTTATACCAAATTATGCGTAACCGGTTACTATCCCCAAGAAGAAATCACCAAGGAAGAGATAGAGAAACTGCGAGCATCGTAACCGGTTGAAGATCATGGCGTAACCGGTTACGCCCAGTTGAAGAATCTTATGGAAAACGCAACCATAATTGGTTACGACCTTTTTAGCGTAACCGGTTATGCTTATCGCGCAGAGAAAAATAAAAGGGCGGCTATTTTGAGTTTTAAAAGAGCGAAAAAGACATTTTTACCCTTCATTAAGGGTAGTTTTTGGGCTAGAACGTGTACGTAGTATATAATGTGAAAGATTAGAGATTCTAATCATACCTTTTATCATTGTTTTAACTCTCTTAATTAGGTTTAGGGTAGAGAGGAGAGATCTTGGAGGCGGATGTCATTTTTCTTGGTTTCTAATGATGTTCTTCGCGATTGCTATGGATTTTTGGCCTGATTCTTGATTGTTTCTTATTCTCTCACATAAGTTGATTAATATGCAATGGTAAGTTGTTTATTTTATTCAAGATTTGAACTTTTTGCAATGTTAGGGTAATTTTCTTAGAAAACTTGATCTAAGTGGATCACCGAAAGTTTAGGAGATTCGATTCAACTTGTTCCTTTATTATTTCTCGTCTTTTCACTCGTTTACCACTCGTGTACTTCCTTAGACAAATTTTCCAATGTATATCTCGATGTTTGCACTGTAGATATACCTTGCGTTGAGTTTGCGATTTCAAAGAATATTTTCCGGAATAGATCTCGATGTTGCCACTGTAGGTCTATTCTGTGGTTTCAAACAAGTTGCATTTTCAATATAATATTTTTCGGGATATATCTCGATGTTGCCACTGTAGATATATACTGAGTTATAAAACGAGAGTTGATTTAAAAGAAGATCTTCTGAAGGGTGTCTCGATGTTGCTACTGTAGACATTCTTTGAGTTATAAAAGTAAAGTGGTTTTATCAAAATATCTTTCGAGGCTTACCGTAATGTTTCTACTTCGGTAAGTCTTGAGTTCTAAGTTGAATTGAATCCCCGATGCTTTAGGTGCGAAGCGAAGATCGAGTTCCCCCTTTTATTTACTTGTTTCCCACAAAGTTTAATTTAATTTAGTTGTTCTTGAAAATTAGATTTCTATAACTCGCACTTGGATTTTAGATTTTTGGTTTTAGGAATTTTAGATTTTATTTTCTTTTTACAAACTTCAATCTATTACCCACATTACGAAACTCATAAATAGATCTGACTAGTCCCTGTGTTCGACCTGGGACTTACCGCCCTACTAGCTAGAGTAGTTTGTCTTAGTTTATAAATTTAAATGCACTGGACCATAGTCCGGTTATTGAATGACTCAGATTTTGCGTTTAGTATTTTGGCGCCATTGCCGGGGACTACGATGATATATTATGAGTTTTTTAGGGTGATTGATTGATTTTTTTGTTATATTTTAAAAAAAAAGTAATGAACTTCCGCCAATCTTCAACTTTTTACCAAGATGACTATTCGGCGGAAGCAAAAGATTATGGGAGCTATCCTTACGATAAGCGGAGTTATGATGGGAACTCTTACCATTCTAGCCCATATGAGAGACAGAGTGATGGTAGTACAAGTTCTTGCCAAAATTTTAATAGAACGCCCCCTCGGTACTCCATGAGAGATCATATGTACAATGCAAGTTTCCTCAATCCCGCATGCTTTGTCATTCCCCTAGTCGTAATAAGTTTATTATTCGGGAGGGGATGCTCCTCTATTTACCTTACTTCTATGGATGTGGGGATGAAAACCCTTATGCACATATGGATAATTTTGTGGAGTATGTGAGGTCTATATTGGAGCACGATCAATGGGAAGAAGAGGCTTGCATGAGATTATTTCCTATCTCTCTCCAAAATAATGCAAAAACTTGGTTGAACTTGTTACCACCTCACTCTATTAGTTCTTGGTCTCAATTGCAAAACATGTTTCTTGAACACTTTGGTCATGACCAACCCACATGCTATATAGATATGATTCCAACCAATCTTCCCATGCACCACCATATAAACTAATGGAAGATTATGAAATCGAATCCTCAATTCCCCGAATCTCCATATCAAGAGTGGGATGACCACTCTAATTCTTATAGGAATGTTGAGGGCATTCAAGAGCCTCCATCCCCCGTTGGCTACCAAGAGTCGATTCCAACCCATCTTCTCATGCATTATTATATAAACCAATGGAAGATTATGAAATCAAATCCTCCATTCCCGAACACATCTTGTCAAGAGTGGCATGCCCACTCTAATTTCCATCGGGAATGTGAGACTCCTCAATATGAGCGTGCATACCAAGGAGAATTGGCTCCACAACAATTTGACCATTCGGAGCCAATTTACCAAGACTCGGAGGAATGGTATCCCAATCCTAATGTTGAAGAGGCGAGTCCTCCCTATTCTTACAGTGATTATGGTAGTGAGTCCATGGATTATGATCAAAATGCTTATGACCATAACCACTCAAAAGACATAGGGGACCAAATTCAGGAACTCTCCGTTCAAATCCATACACTAATGGCCCAAATGAATGAACAAACAAAAATGAGAGAGGATGAGCAACAAGTGAACAAAACGTGTGTATGTGTGCCCAATGAAACTACTTGTAGTGAGGACACCATCACAACGAACATCGATGCTCATCCACCCTTCTTGGAGTTTCCTGAACCGGCCTTAGAGTCTATGACTCTGGATTCACCTCTCACTTTGTACTTCGAGGAGCCGGTAGAAATACCTTCCATGATTCAATGGGAGGGTGATCTAATGGTGCCAATAGATGTTCCTTTACCGATTCCGATCTTGCATGAGAATATTACACATTGTGAGGACATTGTTGAATTCATAGATTACCCATTACCCTTTTTGGTTCCCGAAGTGGATTTGGAGATTATCACACCAGAGGAGTACCTTATTTTTGATGTATGCGACCATGACCAAATTCACGAGTCTCTTCATATTCCGGATATCGAGCTTCATTGTCCAACTCATGAGTTCTTATCTACCCCCGCACTTACCATCCTTCCCATCGAGGCACCACCCCCTTTGACACCACTTTCCCCAAAACCACTTGATTCTCTTGGGATTGATTGCTACTTTTGGGTTTATACCCCATCCTTGATCGAAGCAATCAACTCCTTGAAAGCCAATTGGTTTTGGCATTCTTATAGGGTGGTACTCCAATTTTTGAAGTGTGCTCCCATATATTCTAAATATTTATTTTTTATGGACGGGGCGCACTCAATACCTTATCAACCGTCCCAAATGGGATGGTTTGACTAGTTCACATATGAGAGAGTGGGATGGATACGCTCTCCATCGCTTTTTGGATCATTGTAGTTTAGTTAATTCCTTGTTAGTTTATGATTTTCTTTTTATTTCTTCTTTTCTTATTATTTTCCTTTTAGTTAGTCTTTAGGTTATCTTTTTCTTTGCTAACATTATTTTTTTAGATCCTTTTGTTCTTTAGCTTTGATTTTGCCGTCTTTGAATGGCCAGTAGATGGTCTAGTATAGCCACCCGATTAGCTATCCTTGGTGATATATTATCTGGGATTACCCCGGTAAAAGTATGGATGATGGTACAAAGGGGATTAGAGATTTTCAAGGTTTAGCCACAAAGTGTGACCTTAGAAAACTAACCTACTGAGTAATCATTCTACCCAGAAATTCTGGGAGATTTCCTTCTCTAATACATTAACCAAGTGAGTGAGTCGGGGAGAAAAGTATATCTCGTGATGTCTGTGTGAATGACCGGTGGAAAAATCTTCAAACTTGGTCGAAGTCTAGGTGGGTTGACATGCCCCCGCAAAGGTACGCATATTCTTTCATTCTCTATCTCTCTACTTTTTCTATATATGTGATTGTTCCCTTGCTTCACCGCATTGGGGACACATTTTCATGCAAGTTGAAGGATGGAGATCACTTCGGTACCCTTATTCCCCACATCCTTCTCGGCTTTATTCTTTTATACTCTGAGGATGGAGCATTTTTCAAGTTGAGGGATGGGGAACACTATGAGTCTTAGTGTGAGTTTGCTCAGGACTAGCAAACCTTAAGTTGAGGGATGTGATAGACACACTAAATTGCACATTTAGCGCATCTATTTATCTTATATTTATTCATATTTATTGCTTATTTCACTCTCTCTTGTACATATTTGCACATAATGGTATTTTTGTAGGATTTTATCCGTTTACAGGTTTTTAGCACCTTATTTTACATTTTGGAGCCATATTGGAAGCCCGGAACCTCGAGGAGCTTTTGTTTACAGTCATGTGCTTGCAAGAATGATCAAGATCGGTGATGAGAACATCAATTGGAGGCCTAAGATGGGAGCCTGTACAGCGGAAAAGAGAAGAAACCTATGCAGGAGCAAAAGTGCAGGAAAGTGTAACCGGTTACGCCAAATTATGAGTAACCGGTTACGATTCCCAAGAAGAAATCACCAAGGAAGAGATAGAGAAACCGCGAGCAACGTAACCGGTTGAAGATCATATCGTAACCGGTTACGCCCAGCTGAAGAATCTTACGGAAAATGCAACTGTAACCGGTTACGACCTTTATAGCGTAACCAGTTACGCTCATCGCGCAGAGAAAAATAAAAGGGCGGCTGTTTTGAGTTTTAAAAGGACGGAAAGGACATTTACCCTTCATTTTATTTTGAAAATCCAAAATTTTATTCCCAAAACAAATATACAATACATACAAATTTTCATGTAGCAGCCACATCACAATTTACTATTGGACTGCCACACTAACACGAAATGCCCACACCCGAACACCACCCCTCCAATACATCTGTCTACTCCCCACCTTTAAAGCTATGCCAGAGGCATTATTGACTGCCAACCGCCATTCAGATCTACCATCCCCGAGAACAACCACAAAGCCCATCACTCACATGAATCAAATCCTCACACCTCAAACCTTCCATCTCTCAGCAACCTTCCGTTTGAAGGAGTCTCCTCAGCAACACGAGATTAACACCAAACCTTCCCCGCTCACCAGAAGATCCGTGAGGGGAAAGCCAAAAGCACCGCCCAGCCAGAACCCCATCACCGCCATAAGAAATTCGACCTCAGCCCATCCAGAAATCTCCCAATCAAAAGTCTCACAACCTCTAACACCCAGCTACGCCGGATCCGCAAGACACCAAGTTCACATGATGACTTAACCGCGCACAATACTTGCCAATGTAACTCCAACCTCGCAGAAGCATCCAAGTAAGATCTTTCTTTGCCTCTTGAACTTTCCAAATTTGGACCTGGCTTTACTTATTTGTTTTACACATGACTTCTCTTAGCTGCTGACTCTGGGATTAATCAATGCTGACCTGCCTTGCCGCCACCTAGAGAGAATTGAAGACCAAATTCTCCAACTAGTTTGACACATGAGGAATAGGTGGTCGAGGGTCACAGCGCAACAGCCACAAAATACACAATTTGCATTTTGGGAGTTCAGAATTTTAATTTGTCTTCTCCCCAGCATATCCTTTGTTGGTAGGGCTCCTTAGAGAGCTAACCACCCACATAATACAACCTTTTGGGGGACAATGTTGCTCTGAATATCTGCAAGGGACCATTCCAACTGAAGTTGGCTTTGGTCCCACTGCTTGAAATAGCTCATAGTTGATAAGCCTCCATCTGCAGACCATTTCCATATAATTTGATCCTCCCCTTCTGCAAGAGGTTGTAAAGAGGAAAAAATATGGGAGAGGGATTCCCACAATTCCTCCTCCCAAACGAAAAGACTTCGCCTGAAATCCAATGCCCTAACTCCATACTGGATGAATGGGGATACTACCTGAGCAAGAGAAATATCTTTGTTCACAGCAAGTGAGAATAGTCTTGGGAATTCATCTTTGAGCTTAGAACCGTTGTGCCAAGGATGATACCAGAACCTAATCTGAGCCCCAGAAACAATTTTCCAGGCAAAACCCTGAGAAATTGATGGTTCCCTGAATTAGACCACCCTCTCAATAGATCTAATATCTTCCCAGACATTTGAGGTCTTCGGGCCAGACGGAAGATTAGGCCACTGCCCTGGACATACCTTTTTATAGATTGCCCCAATAAGGTTCACCCATATAGACTTCGTATCTATATGGAACCTACACCACCATTTAGCAAGAAGAGCATCATTATGAATGATTAAAATTTTGACCCCTAGACCACCCTTCCTACTAGGAGAGCAGACCCTTGACCATTTCACCTGGCACATTTTCTTATCTCCCTCGGTACCATTCCATAAAAAACGCCTCTACAGCCTTTCCATCTTGGCAGCCACTGCCTTTGGGACCTTGAAGATAGACATGTAGTACACCCGAAGGCTACTCAGGGTAGACTTGATTAGGGTTAATCTGCCCGCTAACGGTAGTAGTTTCCCTTTTTATTTCCCAAATTTTTTCTCCAAATTATTGATAATAGTCTGCCATGTAGATAATCTTCTAGGGTTAGCACCGATTGGAATACCCAGGTATTTTATAGGGAGCTCCCCCTTTCTGCATCCCATTGCCTGAACACAACTTTGCTTTTGTTTATAATTCGATTCATCGGTATCGGGTATGAAATTACGTTGTTGTCATTTAGTTGGTTGGTGTCGGGATAGCGTGGGGAAATGGTGTTGATAATTGGGATGGTGTTGTGATGGAAATAATAACTTGTGTGTTGAGAATTACCCTTAGAATAGTGTGGACGCCAAGTGTTTGACGAATTGCCCGAATGGGCCTTGAGATTGATCTTGGGTATGTCGATCATGTCTAATGATATTAGTGAATATTTGGGATTGTATCTTACCTACTTGGGTCCTTACGGTGTCGCGTGAGTGTGAGTTGGTCAATTTGGGATGGGTTGTGGAAATTAGTGGGATACGTGTGTGTTGTGATTTCCTTGGGTACTAGTGGTATCGTGGTATGGTTGGCATAGGTTCCCTTGGTGTTGTAACAATAGGAAGTTGGAAAATGGTAATGGACCCTTACTTGAGGAGAATTGTGGAATTGTGGAAAGTAAAATGGTAGCTTGCTTGGATAACTCTCTTTGGAGAGGAAACGTGAAAATTGTTGGGAATTGGTTTAGCCGTGGGCTTGTCGTTGAATGGGGTGAACCCGGTAATGAAATGGAAATCACCCAAAATGGAATGAATGCAATGAATGCAATGAATGTCGAATACGGGGATGGATCCTACGAGGACCACCCTTGGATAATCTTGAATCCTATCAGTAAATCCCACCAAGTGAAACATTAATGAAAGAATTGTGAAGAGAGTGTTGTGATGTGATTGATGGCGTACGGAGGATACCATCTTGGGTTTGGGAGGTACTTTGCCCCAACCCATGTGATATGATTTTTGAAAGCTTACGGAGTGAGGAGGTTCTTGCCCTAATGACCGGAATATGTTGATGGTATCCATCCGGGTAGGATGGTTCATGCCCTATCTACGGTATTTCCCCTGGGTTAAGGATGGTCGATGCCCTTCCCGGGATTTGTACTCTGCGTGGGCGAGTACCCCCGCATGGCTCCTTGTTCCGCCCATGAGTCCTCCATAGCGGGCGTTAGTCTCTGTCGTGATGCGTGTTGAGGAGACGACTGTGGTGTATAGTGACCTAGCCCTTGTGTGTGGTGGGTAGGACGGTTGCGACCTCCTGTTCCGTACCTGTGGAAAGGATGATAACACTTGCTGGTCTAGGCAGTTGGTGGTGATGATTGTGAGGAATGTTAAGGGAAATGGAAAGCTACCTATAACTCAAATATCTTTCAAGTTAAGCAACACTGAAATCCATAATATCGTTATATACTCATCAAGGAAATGAGTTGGGCAGAGTTGTCAGGGATCCATCGTGTTTGTTTGGGATCCTTTGATAGTGATTTTGGGTGTTGGGCTTGGTAGAGTGGTTCTTGAGGATAATGCGGATAAGTGTTTGCTTGTAGTGGTTGGACTCCTTTGGGAGGGATTGGGAGGTGGTTACTTGGTCTTGGTTGTGGTCTTGGCTAAGAGTTGGTGAGAGGGTATGACTTGGACCCTCGTGCATCGAGCGTGGTTTGTGTGACCCTCTAGTCGTTGACCTTGGAGTTAATCTCAGTCTTCCTTCACTAGTGTGTATGTGTGTGGGTGTGTTGCACCCTATTGTTGGCCTTGCTTTACCTTTGGTCCGTTCTGCTTAGGTTTGCATGCGCTCGCGCATGCTTTGTAGTCTTTAGCTGTTACCGTCGCTGAGCTGTTGTGTGCTCAGACCCTCCTTTCTTTCTCTTTCCAGGACTGTACTGCAGGGTTTCTCTTGCAAGGGTTGGCTTGGAGCTTGTACTAGCAGCAGGTTCCTTTGGAGCTGCAGTCTTGGCTCTTCTTGTGCTGTTGCCTTCTTTTGAGGTTTCAGGTTGTAGCACAGTTGTAGTTATACTTTTTTTAGAGTTTGTAGTGAGTAGTTCTGTTGTACCTTCTCCCTTCTTGTACTCTTTCAGTTTTGTACATTGTATCAAGATTAATGTAATGAGAACTTCAACTGTAATGCTACTGTACGATGACTATTAACCCCCCTATGTTTGTGTTTACTTTATTTCAAAAAAAAATATGTTGGAAAAGTTTTACTTACAAACACGGGGTGTTACAGTTGGTATCAGAGCTTTCGGTTTGAATACCTTCGGACCGTGGGGAGACACATAGTCTCCATGGGTTCCTTAGGACCATTACGATTGATATGATCATTCTCGTGTGCCTTGGAGCACCGTTTACCTTGGGTTTGCTTCCTTAGAGTCGCTTGTTTTGTTCCGACTCCTTCTTGGGTTGTTGAGTTTCCTTAGATTGTTGGGAGATGAGTGTTATTTCTCCCCGAGAAGCTAGAGTTAGCTTAGCGATTGTGCACCGGAGTGCCTAGCTTTTTTGAGATTTGTGGTATAGCTTCCGTTGTTTAACTGATTAGAGGATTTCCTTGTGACTTTGTAGTTGAAATTGTGATTTGTGGTGTGATATGAGGTCTCAAGACTCGTTGTCTTTTTGTTTTGAGGCATAAATTCTCGGTTGTCTTGTGGTTTGGTAAGTCCTGTTGAGTTTTTGGACTCCCTCTTGTGAAAGTGTAGAGGAACTCTTGATCTTGAAAGGATGAGGAAGTTTGAGTATGGTGTTTTATTTGCGTGGGATAGTTTTGAGTTGTTATTTGAAGTCCTTTTGATAGAACTAAGTGTGTTGGTCCACGATGATTGGTGGTTCCTTGCTTATTTGACTATTCGGGCATTCGGTAATGTGGTCTTTGGACTCGTTGAACGACTTGGAATATAGACTTATAGTGGACTCGTTGTGTGATTTGGGTGTTAGACTTATTTTCGGGTACTTTGGTGTTTACCCGACATAA
The DNA here is from genome assembly GCA_002855965.1 of Monotropa hypopitys. Lineage (NCBI taxonomy): Eukaryota > Viridiplantae > Streptophyta > Magnoliopsida > Ericales > Ericaceae > Monotropa > Monotropa hypopitys. Next base: position 24,082 of record NMUG010000302.1, read on the forward strand.
CATTGCA
>NMUG010000303.1:0-24023 GCA_002855965.1 Monotropa hypopitys
AAATTGAATATAAACTGAGCATATCCATTTTCAACTACATTAATCATGTAATCACCTCATATCGTGCATCACTATAAAATAGCATATCCCACCAAATTCATGCATACATTCAATTAATGAAAACTAGTAAAAATGAATTATCACGTACACCTAGTATCTCAACTACATAGAACTCTCATAATAACAAGCACGTATTTAAAAGAGATCTATACACTCACCTTATGTGCGAGAATCACGATAAACTTTACTTCATAGCCTTGGAAGGTCCTGGCTCCTCACCTAAATCGATAACGATAAGTCAAAACCATATCCGATAAGGTTTTACTTCTTAAAAATAATTAATTATCTTAAACTGTTCATTAGAGTCACCAAAATATTCCTTAATACTTCCCAAACCCTTCCGACGTCACACCCCGAACCACCGGGACAACCCTCCAAAACTGCCAAAATAACCCAGCGGGGACCGGTACCCCACTATTCCGGGGACCGGTACCCGTTCCCCTTCTCAACCCTCTGATCGATGGGGACTGCTACCCCACTATTCTGGGGACCGTTACCCATTCCCCTTCTCAACCCTCTGATCAATGGGGACCGGTACCCCACAATTCCTGGGACCGGTACCCCCAACCTTTCTCAACAAACAGTTTAACGGGGACCGGTACCCGCCTTATCAAGGGACCGGTACCCGCCTTGTCAAGGGACCGGTACCCGCCTTATCAAGGGACCGGTACCCGTCCCTCTTCTTTAGCCACTGTTCAGCGGGGACCGGTACCCCACTATCATGGGGACCGGTACCCCAAGTCTCTTTCTGCCTATTTGTTCAACGGGGACTAGTACCCCATATATCAAGGGACCGGTACCCCTTGTTCAGTTCGCATTTTTCCAGAAAATGTTTTTTGACAATTCTTCATCTAATCTCTCGATCTAACCTCCAAGCATACAAAATTAATCCAACACAATTGTTCTAGACTTGTTGCTACACAACATACTTGATTTTGGGGGTTTACACAACACTCAAACACCAACAATTTTACCCAAAACCAACTAGATCTAGGAAATAAACCCAAAAACTAAATTAACTTTAAACTACTCGATCTAGGACAAATATGAGATGATATGAAGTTGGAAACTATATCATTAGATTTGGATTTACCTTAGGGACAAAGCTGTAGAAGAATTCTTCCCTTGATTCTCGTCCGGAAGCTTTCGATTCCTTGAATCTCCCTAGCCTCCCTTCTTCTTCTCTCTCTAACTCTCTCAAGCAAAGTTTAGGTTAGAGATAATGATGATTAGCCTCTCCCTTAACCCTAATTCAGATTTTAATGCCAAAAGACCCATTTACCCCTTCACTTAACCATTAATCACCCTTGTGTGCCATTATCTCACATATACAAAAACTTATTATCTTTAAACCTCATTTATACAATTTAACCTTCTTAATTAATTTCTTTAACTCTATAATCGAACTGAGATCTAATATTAGTCTTATAAGCCTTCACTAACATAGTTTCTTGCGTTAATTTTATAACCATTGGTCCTTTGATTCTTAGTAATCAATCAATCGTCCAATCTAGGGAACTAATTAATCTCACTCATCCATATATTCTCAAAGACACCGAACAATGCATTACTAGGTAATTCGATAATGAAATCTAAATATGTGAAACAATTATTATGCTATGACATAAAAACATACTGGGTAACATGTAGAAGTCAACCAAGAAAACAAAAATTAACACATAAACGTGTAACACATAACATGCAATGGTTGAAATCAGAAGTCACATATAAATACCTGACACCTATGGTTCACTTGCCAAGCCATGCCTTACACTGGTTCCCAAACCACTTCCACAATTGACTAATACATACTAGTCATTGCCTCTTCGACTAATCTAGATTCGGCACTGTGATATATCATGCTTTTATATTTATCTGCCCCAATCATTAAATTCACATGATCATCACAATACCTAGTATTAACCCACAACACTAAGAAATATCATATGATAGCATGCACCCACATCTGACACCCTATGGTTCATTCACAAGCCATGTCCCTACATACAACCTAGAATCAGATTCCGATGCATTGTGCTTTTCCGACTAACTTCCTAAGACCTCTCATTTGAAAATATGTTGATCAGGCGTTTTTCAAAACAGATTTCAAGGTAGCCCATCGGATGTCAAAGTAACACACACAACAGTTTCGGAAATACCTGACAACTATCCCACCCTAACTCTCACCTCAAGAGACTTTTCACTCTAAGTCATACCTATTCCAAGGATTTTTTACAAACCTACAGCTCTAATACCAAGTTGTAATGACCCGTCCCAGAAACTATGCAAAGAAAGAGGATCTGGACATGTATCGCTACTTAATATCATCACACATACTGTAAATATCTACAAAATGGCTCCAACAAAATTTTCAAAACATGTCTAATACGCAGCCACGGAAGATAAGGTAAATAAACCCCAAGGTAACTAGTCTCAAAAGTTAAAACCAACACAAACCAAACATGGTCCAACAGAAAATTCCACAACTGTAGTCTGAAGAGACAAAACAAAGTCTCACACTAACTAACATCATTACTGATAAAATAGAAGGAGAACATAATTTTCCCCAAACCTCTAGTATCTCTAAACTGGCTAGACTCCACCTACCACATCTAGATCTGGCTTGTAATGAACCGCTATGCTCCAAGATCTGGATATGAATGCCAAACAAAGAGAGAGACAAACAAATCCAGGAGTGTCAGATATCAAATAAATATGTGAAGGTTACATATGAAATTTCATGAAAAGAGACAATAAACGTAGGAGTTGTGATTTACTTTATAAGTAGTCCACATACAACGTAATGATAACCACTAGCACATTTAATAAGTGAAACGTGCAATTCCTCAACCTCTTCCATTCACTGGATATTTTTATTATATCCCTTGCCATTTTGATTCCAGTGTTATAGGACTAACCCACTGGATTCCAGGACAAACCTGCGTCAACCAAGTATGGCTTTGCATAAATAAATGAAGATTTGCCACTAACATTCCAAGAGTAACCCGTTGGATTTCCAGGACTAACCTGTTGAGTTCCAGGACTAACCTGTATTTTAAAACACATAACTCATCTAGGCTTATTCATGAAGCCCATGCTTGACATTCAACAGTTGACTAGCAGACTGTCCATGTAACACCATTCAAATCCCATGTTTATTATGGTATTGAAATTTTATACAATTTAAAAGATTGTATCTATACGCATTGTTTTCCATATCCCATGTAGCAAGATGGCACATGCATACAAGATCAAAAAAATTGAATATAAGCTGAGCATATCCATTTTCAACTACATTAATCATATAATCACCTCATATCGTGCATCACTATGAGATAGCATATCCCACCAAATTCATGCATACATTCAATCAATGAAAACTAGTAAAACATGAATTATCACGTACACCTAGTATCTCAACTACATAGAACTCTCATAATAACAAGCACGTATTTAAAAGAGATCTACACACTCACCTTATGTGCGATAATCACTATAAACTTTACTTCGTAGCCTTGGAAGGTCCCGTCTCCTCACCTAAATCGATAACGATAAGTTAAAACCATATCCGATAAGGTTTTACTTTTTAAAAATAATTAATTATCTTAAACTGTTCATTAGAGTCTCCAAAATAGTCCCTAATACTTCCCAAACCCTTCCGACATCACACCCCGAACCACCGAGACAACCCTCCAAAACTGCCAAAACAACCCAGCAGGGACCGGTACCCCACTATTCCGGGGACCGGTACCCACAACCTTTCTCAACATACTGTTTAACGAGGACCGGTACCCGTCTTATCAAGGGACCGGTACCCGTCCCTCTTCTTTAGCCACTGTTCAGCAGAGACCGGTACCCCACTATCACGGGGACCGGTACCCCAAGTCTCTTTCTGCCTATTTGTTTAACGGGGACCGGTACCCCATATATCAAGGGACCGGTACCCCTTGTTCAGTTTGTATTTTTTCAGAAAAACATTTTTTGACAATTCTTTGTCTAATCTCTCGATCTAACCTCCACGCATACAAAATTAATCCAACACAATTGTTCTAGACTTGTTGCTACACAACATACTTAATTTTGGGGTTTTACACAACACTCAAACACCAACAATTTTACCATAAACCAACTAGATCTAGGAAATAAACCCAAAAACTAAATTAACTTTAAACTACTCGATCTAGGCCAAATATGAGATGATATGAAGTTGGAAAATATATCATTGGATTCGCATTTACCTTAGGGACAAAGTTGTAGAAGAATTCTTCCTTTGATTCTCGTCCGGATGCCTTCGATTCCTTGAATCTCCCTAGCCTCCCTTCTTCTTCTTCTCTCTAACTCTCTCAAGCAAAGTTTAGGTTAGAGATAATGATGATTAGCCTCTCCCTTAACCCTAATTCAGATTTTAATGCCAAAAGACCCATTTATCCCTTCACTTAACCATTAATTACCCTTGTGTGCCATTATCTCACATATATAAAAACTTATTATCTTTAAACCTCATTTATACAATTTAATCTTCTTAATTAATTTCTTTAATTCTATAATCGAACTGAGATCTAATATTTCTTAATCCCACCTTTCATAATTATTAAAATATTTAAAATTGACAATCAAGTGGGATGGGTGTTACACTCACTTCCCAAGAAGGTCGCAACCACTAGATCACCAAGTGCTAACGCATCAAGACGCAACCACCAATCACAATCCCACAAGCAAGATTATATCGAGATTCCACAACTTACGCAAGGAACGATACAAACTAGGGATACCCAATCAATCCCAAAGGCAGACAACCATTAACCACAAGGCTATCAAGCAAGAATCCTACCGCGGAACGAGAATGGGAGTCACAACTCCATCACAAGGAAACTATCAAGCCACGATGCAAAGACAAGCTCCAAATATCAACGTCAAGAAGCGAGACAGAATCCAAGGTTCAATCACAAGAATACTACAAATTTTTAGTCGCAAGAATGACTAACAACCTTTCAACGTCAAGAAGAACGACATTCTTTTACAAGTAATATCGCGCAAGGAGTTCATCAACAACCACAAGAAGGAGAACTCAAGAAATGATCATTCAACCACATGCAAGATCATAATCCTCACTACGAGGGCAAACAAGAATCAATCAACCAACTGCTGCAAAGTCCATCATATGCTACCAGAAATAGAATCAAAAGCCATGATGATGACAACAAGGATCTGCTTCCTACGAGGGAATAGGCTCGACAAGCCACAACTTCAACCACCAACGATCGAGATCGAGGAATAAGGTTCCAAACCACCACCAGAGCCAACGAAGAAACTCATCCACACCCTGAGAACAAGGAACTTGAAATAGTTCACCAAGGCAGAATAGGAATTATCGCTATCATCAAGAGGATACAACCGGAACAGACAAGTCCAATACTCACAAGATCCTTTAACAATTGCCAACACAGGCTCGAAAGTCACCACAAGATAGACAGGAATTTGTTTAAAATTCCAAAAGAACAACGACAAGACCAACTCGAAAGAGTAGACACCACGAATTTTCCAAACCATCTTATTAATTCGAGTTATAAAACTTGTTGTTTTATGAGATCCATGCAATACACATACATTCAATGCCTAGATACACATGCCATGCACCCTAAATGCAATCTCCAAGAGCTACGCAAGAGAAACTATGCACCCATCGAGACTAAAAGTCTCCCCCAAAGTGCTAGGTAAATCGGAACGAGCGCTCTGATACCAACTATAACACTCCCAAAATTTGAAACATATTTTTTTTGAAATCGATAAATGGAGTGTTAAAGGGTAGAGAGTATTAACACAACAGGTAGAACTACTAACATCTACACTACACTACCCATCCACATAATTATTACAAAACATGCCTCATACTGAAATGAAATACACATAAAAGAGGCAAAAAGGGTTTTATAACATAACCCTGTACAATAGTGCCTCAACTAAAACAAGAGGGCCAAAATAGGATTTTATAAGATAATCCTACACAAGGTGGCCAACAGAGAAGAAAGAAAAACTGTACAAAAAGAACATCCTGCAGCCTATAGTCCACAACAGGCCAAGTCCTGTGAAGGATCCAGCATCCACTCCCAATCAAGGGAATAAGGTCCTACAAAAGTAGAGGGTCAGGCACCACTGCCTGGTAGAGATTTTCTATTTCCAAACATCGATAATATTGGGGTGAGGGTGTGTGATCATGTAAGTAATGTAATGTGTCTCATGCAATGGATCTCAATAGTTTTAAAAGAAGTGCAATGCATTTGTCTAACCAAGACTCGAGAGTAAAGGGCAAGCGACTCCAACATTTTTCAAACGTTTGCCTAGACAAGGCCAAAGGAAATTGTGTCTAAGTGTCGTAACTCAAACTATGTAAAAGACTCATTTTCGTTATTCAAATGTATTCCAATTCCCATTTATTTCCAATATTCACTTCACACTTTAATACAGCACCTTATAGAACAATAAGGGCAATCATCAAATAATATTGAGTTTCGGCTAAATCCGATCTAAGGGATCGTCAATCGTTAGATGTATAATTCCTAGTGATTCCCCGACACGCCGGAAAGGGCCAGACAACCATCCATTACGCAATGTCGTGGGTTCTCGCAGTAGCAGCCCAAGGTATCCCAACTACCCGTATAAAAATAGCCAACTCAATTTCCTCGTATAGTGTAACACCCCTTACTAATATTAACACAAAAATGTGGAATTTAAAATTTCTTTTAAAAGGTAAACTCTAAAAGTAAACCACAATGAAGTTGTAAGTGCCATACTCATACATCTAAACAAACCAAGGACATAATACATATTTTCTTGTCATAGTCTCAAACACACTAAAGGTAGAAAAACCATAAAAGTCTCCTACTAAAAACAAGAAAGGAAATTCTAATGTTGATTTCACTTGCATAGTCACTCCACTAACAATATACCATTCCTTGCAAACCATGCTATGATCAATGTACATCATCTTTAAGACCCTTATCCAATCAACCAAAGCATCATAGTGGACCGCTAGCCTTCCAACCTAGTTTCCAAGCATCAAAGACAAGGAAAACTAGAGTGTGAATACATTATTTTGCTTTCACGATTGCAAGTTATTTAAAAATAAACATGAACTTAAAAGTCACACACCCAACCCAATGCATCCCATGCATTTACATACATATATGACAGAAGCCCATTTTGCAAATCACTTTTTCTTTCCACCTCTCTTTCACAAAAATAGCTATCACTATATGTGATAGGTTGTGTGCCGTGCAAACTCAAGGGTAGATCTTGGGGGGGGGGTTGTCCCCCGCTCCTAAAAGGAGTATCCTCCATATGTCCCACGCATGGCCTGCAAGGACATAAAGTCCCAAAGAATTCCTCCAACATGTCCTACATGTGGCCCGCAAGGACTAGTGTCCCAATGCATATATAATATGCTCAAACATTTACTAACACGTCCCACGTGTAGTCTGCAAGAACCCATAGTTCCCAAAACATTTTTACATGATATATGATTAATATATCCCACACTCATCTCACCCCCAACAAGTTTAACATATAAACACATGTAATAAGAGATGATTACTCAAACTTTGATAAAAAGAGATTAAGTACGAGAAAAGCTTGCAAAGTACTTGCAAGATGCCATAAACATACACTCACCACCACTATTTAAGTGGATTTCCTTAGTATCTCTTTTCGAAATACTATGCTCCTCTTCCACATTCCCTCTCAAAACCAACTAAATAAATCAGTCCATATTCGATAAATTAACAAAGATACGCAATTTGATCATGAGCATTTTATCACATATCAAAGAGGATTTCTACTCATCACATATCCATATAAATCCATCACTTTAAATTCCATGCCAATCATCACTATTGTGGAATTAAGTCATTATTAGTAAATCAAGTTCGTATATCGTGACTAAACAAGAATACATAAGACTTCCCTTACAATTTCCAAGAACAATTCAACCACGAGACATATAGAGAATGTAACAAATATTTTTCCTCCTTACATTAACATTTCCAACATGTGACTTTATGAACCATTACTTCCATGTAAACATTTCTACAAGGGACATAAGTATTCATCATGCATAACATTGTATTCTCTTTGATTCATGGATTATTCTATCCCCTTAAACATCACACACTTAAGTATACATACAAAATCCCAAGACTTCTTTCTTCATTATAAGTTAAAGATAAAAAATCTCCAAGGTTAACTCCATTTTTTTAACACAAGTATACACACTACACCCTTGGTTTCCTTAATCCCTTTTAAAACTCTTTATTCAACCACATACTCCATTAAAACATGGATTATATACATGAAACCTTCCCCAACATCAGAAACTTATGATGATATGGAGTTCTACACGAAATTTGGAAGAGAAGACTTACCAAGACACAAAATTCTTCAACCTTCTCATTCTTCTTCTCCAAGCCTTCAATGGCTTCCCAAGGTTTTTTCTCTCTCTCTCTCTCTCTCTCTCTCTCTCTCTCTCTTTCTATGGTCTAATACAGAGGAATATAGTGTATGTAATGTCCCTTAAGTGAATTTTAGAGTTTATACACATTTGTAACCGCCCCATACTTCAAACCTCTTCAAAACGCCAAAAAAAAAATAACTGCACAGCGAGTTTCGTCCGGACGATCCCTCCTTTCGTCCGGACAACCACCACCTTCGTCCGGACGACCCATACCTTGGTCCGGACGACCAAAGTTTCTTCTAAAAGACCCACTTTCTGATCCCCTCGTCCGGACGACCAAATTCTTGGTCCGGATGATCACACAGTGTTCATTTTTTTGGTTTCGTATTTTGCCCATAACTTCTTCGTCCAAACTCGGATTTAGTCCATTCAAATTGAATTATTTCTATAATTTTATCCTCTACAACTTTCATGAAGAATATATTTTTAATATAGGAATATTTCGGGGTTGAAATACGTCTACAATACAATCACTATGTTGCCGGAATAGATTTCTAACATGCCAACTTCATGTCGCAAACCATCACCTTACTCGAATATATCCAAAATAATTTATTTCACTTCCCTAACACTCCCAACTCATCCTAAAACACTTCTACAGCATTTTAGACATCTCAAAAGACATCCCAAGACCTTTTTCTCACCTTCCTTAGTCTAAACATGAACTTTAATTAAGAATTACGATTATATTAACACCCACACTCATTCCCAAAACTTCACTAAACCTCCTCACTTGTTAAGGTAAATGAGAAAAGGGTTTTATGAATTAATTTAAGGAAACGGATGTTACATATTGAGTAGATAGTGTCACATTCTTATTTCATACAATTATTTCGTACGACTCAGGGTAAACAACCTCCTAGTTGATGTCTAGACTCAAAATGTGACTTTCTTCCCATTCTTACCAAAACATTCCATTTATTCACAAAATATTCCAATCGTTCGCAAAACTGTTCATTCGTTCAATTCATTCCAAAAATGTGTCAACACAACGTTTAAACCCCAACTACCCAAGAGAGTCCAAAACAAGTCATTTCCCCCCCAATTTGATTTCACAAAACGACGATGACACATTTTTCACAAAATTGGGGCTTTTCGAAGTTAGACTCGGAATCAAACAATTAACCTCCTAGGAAATTCGTAGAGACCCTAGACAAGATCCATATCCGACCAATTGACACGAACGACGACTCGTAAAAGTTGATTTTGTACAAGTGTTCAAAACTACGAAATTAAGTACAATCGCAAGGGGAAAGTAAGAATACCAATACCACAAACGAGAGGGATAGAAAACTGTACCTCGATTGGAGCTCCAGTGACGCTCGCCGGAAAAGTCGCCGGAAACCTCCATGGCCGCCGGAAAACCAAGCTCGCCAACGCGAAGCCCTCGCGATGCTCTACGACGTTCACTAAGACCAAAACATTGAATTAGCAACCCAACTCCATGAAACGAAGAGAGAGAGAGAGAGAGAGTTTCGGGAGGAGGATTAAAACTTACCGATCGAGAACGATCCATACATATCACTGCGAAGAGGGAAGTGAGGCTGTCGTCGTTAATACTCCGCGTTTTCGCCGATTCTACCCGGATTGAGAGAGATGGAAGAGAGAAGGTAGAGAGAGTTGAGAGGGAGGTAGAGAGAGAGTTAGGGATTTAAAAATGGGGAATAAGACTCTAACAATTCGTGCAAAATGAATATATAGGACCCCCTGTGAATGTACCAAAATGCCTCTCATTAAATCTATTCGCACAGCAAAAATACACAGGGCAACCGGTCGACAGAATAAGCTCGACCGATCGGGAATTAATAAAAATTCCCACTGACCAAGCTCGACCGGTCGACGGAGTGGTGGTGGACCGATCGTGAAGACCAATTTTGCGCAGGATTTGGAAGATTGAATTTTTCGAGAGTATTTTGGTCATAACTTCTTCGTCCGGACTCCGATTGAGACGATTGAAGTTGCATTTGATTTGTAATCGAATTATCAACGACTTCCATGAATAACGAATTTTGATTTGGAGAACGGATCAGGTCGTGATGGATTTAAACACGATTAAAGACTTATCCGAACGCTCAACCATCAACGAACATCATGCCGGGGATGTCCATCCCACCCGGACTTACTCAAGGACACATGAATTTCAATTTATTGTATTTATTGAAACGGATGGAAATTAATTAAAATTTCCAGAGTGTGACATCGAGACCTTGTCATAATACTGTTTATCCCATTCTTTTTGTTAGGAGTTCTGATCCTTGTTCGGGAAGGACAATGACCAATTCTGTTCAGGAATCATTATTACAGTGTGGGAATAGCCATTCCTATTCGGGAAGGAATGTTTCTATGCTGGAAAGACCATTCCTATCTCAAGAATAATTTCTTTTGTACGGAAAAATATGTTTTGCAACTTTTTACTATGCATATTTGACTTTATATCCCTGAACGTACTTTTACCATCCTCAAAAGCCCCCCAACTTTGTCCAGAACTTTGTCGAGCACAAAGTCTGAGGAAAAGCTGACATCTGGTCTGCATGTCTATTCTTTTGGTTGTACCTTCCCTTAATTGATTTGATTTCTTCCTACTCTTGTTTTACTTCTCGAAACATCACAAGCTTTTAGTCATTTCTAAGAAAAACAATAGATGTGATTGCTGCGTCTTTTAAGACTTTGCTATGATAGGTGCATTAAATTCACACTATCCTATTTTCACCGTCTCGATTTCTACAAATAAAAATTCTAAAAAATCTATAAATTAAAGACTTTACCTGAATATTTTGAATCATTCGAAAACCTTGCGAACTTTCTACACTCAAAGATCTGCCTCCGTGCGTTCCTTTCATCAAGGATATAGTTTCCTTTTTCTCCCCGTTTCTTGTGTAAGTTCATTTTTTCTCCTTATTGTTTATTTCAAACTTTTAATTTCTTCACTATTAAATCTATTTTATTTCCTCCCTTAGTTCTTCATGGGTCACTTCCGTAGCTGGTGTGATACTCTAGAGAAATTGGAGCAATTCCGTTAAATGTATAACATTCCTGATGATGTATATATCGAACTTGCTCCTCCTGGCTATCTTTATAGCCTAAATACTGATATAAATATCTTATGCATTCCATTGATCTAAATTATAGAGGGAGGGATTAGATTCCCCCTTCATCATCTCTTCCACACAGTCATGAGTTGATGGAGGCTCCACCCTATGCAAATTGCCCCAAATATTATCGGGACAATTATGAGTGTCGTCGAGCTCAATCCTCGCCTGGGTACGAATTTGGGTATAATGACATTATGAACTATTATATTATTTATCATACCAAATATTTCACTTATTACATCAAACATCGTCTCAACCAAGAACAACTCATAGAGATGCTTCTTGACTCTTCAAAAGGAGCAGATGAAGATTTTTTAATTATGATCAGCAATTGGGAGCATCCTGCTGACAAAGACCATATTATACATCTTTCCCACAAAATGGGACATACTCGTTAGTATCCCCGTTTTATATATACTGTTCTTTTAGATATTATTTTCTGCCAATCTAACCATCGTTTCTCTCTCTTTTTAGGTGCTGGAATCAATCCTCCTGGGAACAGAAGTAAATACGGGTCCAAGAAGAAGACATAAAGATAGTCTTTGCTTATACGAATCCGGGTAGCCACAAGCTTCCCAGGGCCTATGATTCTCTCTTAGGTTACGGACCATGGTACAAGTGGTATAAACAATGACCTCATATTACCATTGCAGAGGTAGGACTAAGTTCCATTCTTGTAGGTATTCCCCTTCTCCATCTCATTCCCAAATTGAGCCTACTCGAGATGAGCATTCTGTAGACCCAAATGACCTAGAAATTGACCAAGTCGCTTACCCTTCATCATCTGAACCCCATACGAAGCAAGAAAAATCCAACTCTTTAGATCGCATTTTTGAAGAAGCCTTTGTTCTCCTAATCTTCCTTCCTCTCTTTCCCTTGAAATTGTCAGAGAATTAAAGAAAATTGTTTCCTCTTCATCTTCCAGTTATAGTCCAGACCATTTCGACACGACATCTGAAGATTTTGATATAATTGGGCTTGCGTATAAAAAAGTGGTTAAGAAATGCTCTACTTAAACTTTAAAACCTAAACCAGTCGAAACCATTCAACGAGGATCTCCTGCTTTACCATCGTATGAACTAACCCTTGATGTTGTGTCTTCAGCTATTCCTTCTTCTGTTTCTTCTCCTCCCTCTATGACTCCACTTATTACTGCATCCCCTATTGCTCCTACTCAGGATCCTCCTCGACAATCCAAATGACAAGGTGTTGCAGAAGTTGAATTTCCATACCTTCCTCCTCCAAAGCAGGTAAGAACGGCAAAGAAAGGGAAACAATCTGACATCCATAAATGGATACCCGTCCTCAACCGAGATGATAGGCATATAAATACTGACGATTATGTGATGAGCTCTCAGACATCCATGGCTTTAGTAAAAGCCTTACTTATTCCAAAAGGCATGGATTCCAAGATGAATCTATCATTTGCAAGCCTATTGTCTTCATATTTGTCTCATACATTCAAGATACATATATTTGTAAAGTCAGTCGTTTTTTTGTCCTATATTTCCTTGCTTTTCTTTATTTGGTTTTTGATTTCTTTAACAAGCTTGCCAGAAGATGTACATGTCCTCATAGAAGGGTGTGCAACTTGAAGCATTCAACAACCAACTAGAGCAGAAATTGGAGGCAACCATGAACAACGATAAGAGATATCAGGACAAGGTAGCAAAAATTGAAGCTTAGTTGGATGCTGCTCAGGAAGAGGTTTCTTTGGAAAAGAAGTAGATTGAAACTGTTCAAACTGAGTCTTCTTCTGAAGTCAAGAAATGTACTGATTTACTTTAAGAAGTGAAGAAACATTCTTCTGAGTTAAACTTAAAAATGGAGTCTGTCTTGATTGAGGTTGAGCGATTAAAGAAGGAAATGGACTCCGCTAATGTTGTTGTTGTTGTTTCCGTTGTGGATGCTACTTAGGAGGAAGGCAAGGATTCTGGCTTTGATGCTTGTAAAGCCATATTCATTTTCTAGATTCCTACCTTCACCAATACTTTCTTTAAAAAAGGTTGGATGGAAGCCTTGAAATGTATGGAAAACATAAAAGAATCCCTATTATTTGAACATATTCCTTTTCCAATTCCTGGTGCTACTCCTGCATAACCTCCAACTTCAGATGCTGATGCTTCTTCCTCTGTTGGGTTTCCTGTTGAAGTCCTTTCTGTCCAACCAACTTCTTCTCAGTTTGATGCATCTTCCATTCCTTTAGCTGATGATATACCTGTTGCTACATCTTCTGGCAAAACTAATATTGTCCCATCTATTTAGGTTTTTTATCTTTTATCTTTTAAATTTTAATCTTGACAAAGCTTGTCAAGTGTTTACTTCTACTTGAATTTTCCTAAACTTCTTATGCTTAAGAAATTTTAAACGATAATCTTTAGGATAAAATTAGAAACTCATTCTTAGTGATATATTCAATTTATGAAAGAGCCTTAAGCACTTGATTTTTTTTGATAAACTTGTTTTCCATTCTACTTTTGTGATAACTTTTCTGAAAGAAAAGATCATACCTCATTCAAGATTGAGAATGATTTTGAGTTTCCTCACCTTCAACTTTCACTTGCAACTTTTTACTTTACTTCCTTCTTCTTAGTGTTGGACTTCTTCAGTCTTTCTGCAAATGTTCTTTCTTTCTATTTTGAGCAAATGATGGGTTTCTCACTCTTTTGCAAATGCTCAGAAAAATAATTATGTCATTTACCTAGGTTTCTCTCCTTAAGGTTTCTGATTAGAAGAATAGCCCTAGATCTTCTTGTTTCGAGCAAGTGTTGTACTTCTCATCCTTATGCAACTTGCTCGGGAAGAAAATTCTGTCATCAGTTTAGGCTTCTTACCTTAAAATTTTAATCAGAATAGTAGCCCGAATTCTTTCTGTTTCGAGCAAGTGCTGGACTTCTCATCCTTTCAACTTGCTCAGCAAGACAATTCTATCATCAACTTAGGCTTCTCTATTTAAGTTTTTGATCAGAAAAGTAGCCGCAATTCTTTCTGTTTTGAACATTTACTTGATTTGTCATCCTTTTTATGTGTTCGGAAAGACAATTCTGTCATTTACCCAGGTTTCTCACCCTAAGGTTTTTATTAGAAAAGTAGCCCCAGGTCTTCTTTCTTCTTTCTGACTTCTATCTTTCAAATAGTCGCTCTTCCATCATCGTTATTGCCCCCTTGCATTAAAGGAAGTATGGACTTTGATTTCATGCAACATCAGTTGGATTCACTCAATGAAGAGGCAAAAATTATTTCATTCATTTTTGAAAACTCATACAATTACTGAAAATATTTGTGCAAATTAGAACTATTCCATGTGTGCTGTACTGTCTTGCCTTCCATATCCAATAGTCTATAAGCCCCTTGGCCAACCTTGTTGAGCACTTTATATGGGTCTTCCCAGTTTGGGCCAAGCTTTCTTTCTATTGGGTCTTTGGAATTTCCAAGCACTTTTCTAAGCACCAAATCTCGAATTTTAAAGTATTTATGTTGTACCTTCTTCTTGTAATATTTGGACAATTGAGTTTGATATGCTTCCAGCTTTACAAGTGTCATTTCCCATCTTTCTTCTGCCAAGTCTATCTGAATTTCTAAGGCCATATCATTGCCTCATTGTTCTATCATTTCTGTCAGAATTGTTGCAATTCCCACATCAAGAGGTATTATTGCCTCCACCCCATAAGCTAAAGGGAAAGTGATTTTGCCAGTAGACCCTTTGGTGTTGTGTGGTAAGTCCATAGAATAATCGACAATTCATCTACTCATGTGCCCTTTGCATTCTCCAATCTCTTCTTTATCCCATCCAAAATTATCTAGTTTGAAGTTTCATCTTGCATGTTGCTCTGTGGATATCCAACTGTTGCATAGAGGTTTTTGATTTATAACCTTCATTAAAAGACTAGAATTTATCTTGAAATTAGGTTCCGTTATCAGACACCAATGCATGGGGATGTCAAACTTGGTGATAATGTTTTACACACAAATGTTTTCATGTTGTGCTCGGTAATCTTTGCCAAAGGTTCAGCTTCTATCCACTTTCTGAAATAATCTATTCCAACCATTAAATATTTCTTCATGTTCTTTACTGAGGCAATGGTCCCACAATATCCTTCCCTCATTGAGAAATGGTCATGGACTGGTTAATGGGGCCAGGTCGATATCATGCAGATGAATAATTGAAAAAAATCTTTGATATTTTTTACAACTCCAAACATATACCTTTGTGTCTTCTTGTATGTAAGGCCACCATTATCCTTGAGAGATTGCTCTATGTGATAGTGAGTGGCCACCAACATGGCTGACACACACTCCTTCATGAATCTCATAAAGAAACTTTTGAACCATACTAGGATGCATACACATGAGATAAGGTCCAGTGAAAGACATGCGATACAATTCCTGGCTTGGAGAGAGACAAAATCTGGTGGCTTTGAGTAATAATTTGTGAGTTTCTTTTTTATCTTCTAACAAAGTCCCGTGCTTGATGTAAGAAACCATGGAATCCATGCAACTAGGCCCGAGATAAAGATCCATGGTTTCCACTAGAAGTTGCATCTCTATGACCGTCTTTAAAAGAGATTCAATATTGACTATGCAAAGAAGTTCCATGGGCACTGAAGATACTAGGAAAGATATGACATCAGCATTATTATTTTTCTTTGATGTGATTTGTACAATTTTTGTCTTCTCAAAATAGCCTAAGTCTTCTTTCACTTTCTCAGCATAAGAATCCATTTAGTCATCAATTAGTTGATTTATCACCAATTGGCTACCGCAATGGATGAGTAAATCACAAGCTCTGCATTGTCGTGCACTGGTAAGTCCTGCAAGCAAAGCTTCAGATTCTGCATAATTATTTGAAGAATTAAAAGGCAAATGGATTTACTTCTTTAATTCCAAACCATCTTGTAACAACCTAGATTTCTAAATCTTTTTAAATTAAATTCCAAATTTAAAACACGTCCCTTTGAAATCTAAATCACTCATTAGACCGACGAATATATTTCGTTAGAAGCTAGTCGATTTGTATTGAAGATGAGAATGCGGTTATGAACCCCCCATTAGTGTATCCTTATGGTTCCCTTTTGGTCTCGAGGCGTGTCGGGGTGGTTCGGAACCCCTTTCACTCTTATTTTTCCACTTTGGTGCAGTTGCACCGGTGCAGAGGATTAGTGCATCATTGCAGAATGACCTTAGGTGCCACTGTTCTGGTTTTGGAATAGTTGCACCGGTACAGATGAAAGGTGCACCAGTGCAGGATGGTTCTGGGTGCTACTGTTCTGATTTTGGAATAGTTGCACCGGTGTAGATGAGAGGTGAACCGGTACAGGGAGACCTTAAATGTTGCTGCTAGTCCAGGTGCAAGTTTGCAACGGTGCAGGTTAGAGCTACACCGGTGCACAGACTCACTGTTCGAAGTTTTAAAGAGTTTGCACCGGTGCAGAGTTGCCTTGCACCGGTGCACAGAGGTATTTTCTGACAGACTTTGTTCTCATTAAGGGTAATTGAGTCTTTTCATGTGGGGGACATATATATATATATGAATATGTGCGTGTTCAAGGGCATTTTAGCCCAGAATTCACTCCCTCACTCTCTCTACATGTAAGTCTCTCTTCTCTCCCTCTCAAACTCTTTTTCCCCTCATTCTCTCCCTTGATTCTCGATTATTGCTTGGGTATTGTAGATTTTGGCATTCATTAATGTCGACGGGGGCTTCACGATCTACGTTTCTACGGTCTTGTTTCGTGGCGGCATGTATAAATTTTCCGGCGACCGCGAATCTCCGGTGGGTAAAATCCTTAGCTATTATTAAGTATGTATGTGTGTGTGTACATAGGCTAAATTTGGTGATCATTCTTATGTATATTGCATTTGATACTTTAGGGTTTTACTTTGGTGAAATCAAATGGTGACCTTGGACCCACAAATCATTAGATATAGTACCCTAGAGACTTAGGTGCGCTACGTGTTCGATGAAATTCCCGTGATGGAACGACTTGTATTTTGATGGTTTATAGATTGTGCGGTGGTCATTGGAGATAGGAGCCACCAAGTGTTTGATAAATTGCCCTTGTGAAACTTGGGTTGTGTCTTGAAGGTTTCGGCACCGTTGAGTTATCATAGGATTTGTGTGGTCATGTATTTAGTCACCTTGGGGTCGTATCACCTTCGAATAATCCATGAGATTAAGGGTGTATCAAATGTTCGGTGTTTGACTCTGGTTGGATGTTGTGGTAAGATTGAGTCATTGAATTATCCGGGTAAATGGTAGAGTCTTGAGTATGATAGAGTGAACATCGTGGCTACCCCTGAAAGTATAGACCTTGTAGGTCTCGTTACACTTCTTGGAATTGGTCAAGGTTGAGTTTGTATTCTTAGAACTCATCGGCAAATTTAATGAGCTCTAATACAGAGGATGTGCCCCATGAGGGCTACTCACGTTCAACCTAGAATCTATTGTTTGGAAAACCCGTGATGAACGGAAATGGGATCAAATAGGTTGATGTGAAATGATGTGGTTTGATCGCCTTGACTTGGCCTAGTACCATCGATATGAGAAAACAAAACAAATCATTTGACAATGTGGAAATCGTGGGTTAATGGCCTTGACTAGGCTCGACAATAATGAAAAATACGGGAATATGAACTAAAGTGGAATGATAACCCTCGTATCAAATGATAAGAAAACACATTCGCGTGATTTCCAGAATGGTGTGATTTTGAAGGAAAACCCATTAGCGTGATTTTCGGAATGGTGTAATTTTGATGGTAAACCCATTCGCGTGGCTCGGAATGGTGAGAGATGACTTTATACTCATGTCATCAAAGTATTGTCGCATCTGCGTGGCTCGGGATGGCGTGTAAATAATACCGATCGGGAAACATTATAATTGGTCGAAAACGGGCTTGGCTAGGTGGTTTCCGGGATGGTCACTCCATCCACGACATTGTGCACAATGGGGGTAGCGTAGCCCTCCCAACGTTACTTGGGGAATGATGGACAGGAAAGGATGGTGTGTTACCGGAGCCACCATGCCGGACCAACCGTATCAACGTTACATAATTTAAATAATGAAATTGAAATGTTAGTTGCGTGCCTTCGGACTAATCGAAATAATGCAATTGAAATGTTAGTCGCGTGCCTTCGGACTAATCGAAATAAGCTAAAGTAAATGAAAGAAAGAAGTATCTCAAATATCCAACATGGCATATGAATCCAATACGTGATGATAACGATAGTTGGCGTGACTTGCACCATAAGTACGATTAGAAATCGTGGCAAGACTTTGGTTCGATCCTTAATGGATCTTTAAAGTTGTTGTACCTTAGTAGTAAGGTTGGTTGAGTTGGGAATTAGAGGTTACCTCGGTTGGACTTGAAGTGTTGCACCCTTTGTATGCTTTTGACGTTACTGTCTTGGTTAGACACACTTTGTTGGTAATATGCCTATGTCACGATTGTCTGGAGTTATGCTCACGCTACGTGCACTTAGTTCCCTTACTGTTCTCGTGCTTGTTTGTGGACACGTAGGCACGCACCATATGTGCATTCTTGGTGGTAGTTAGGGGTTTTCTCACTGATCCGTGGTTTGCTCAGACTCTCTTTCTTTTCCCTTTTCTAGTTTGTGTTGCAGGACTAGCTGGCCTTGGAGTGGAGTCAATTGCAGGATTTTCTTAAGTTAGAAAGGGCAGTTCCATCTGCAGCTTGCACCATTCACCTCAGCCTCAGCTGAGCTTTGTTCAGTACTTTTGTTGTGGGTTGTGCTTTTACCCTTGTACTGTAGTTTCAGTTTCTGTTCAGTTGTATTTGTACTTGACTTTTCTGTACTTCAGTTGTAGCCGGTTTCGGCATTGTACTTCACTTCCGCTTTCCACTTCATGTTGTATTATGTATGTAATGAGAATTCAACTGAATGGATCTGAATGACAAGTAGTGATCTCCCCTGTTATGTATTTAAATTGTTTAAAAAAATGTTTTGAAAATTCAGGGCGTGACACATCTAGTGAAAATAAAACTACTCCAACTCCTGACCCTCTATTGCAAGCATATCCATCCACAAAAGGTTCCATTGTTGGGCATTATCTTCTTTTGCTTGTTCTGGTATCGATTGGGTTATCGTTGATTGTACTTCTTGTGCCGGTATTGGTCTTGATGGGACTAGATCAATTTCTTTTGGTTGTTGTCCAAGGTGGCTTCCCAGAGTGAACTCTATTATTAAATTAGCTAAGACTTGCATTTGATAGCTGTGCACGTGATAAAATAAATATCGAATTCCCCAAGATCAATGGACCAGACAACCACTCTTCTCAAAAAATCTGCCTTTTTAATACAGTTTTAGGGGATAAGTGGGTGCAACCTCAATATTGTGAGCCAGGAAATAATGTTTCAATTTTTTTGAAGCTACCACCAAGGCCAATAGTAACTTTTCTAATGACAAGTATTTTGTTCTGAATCAAGAAGAGTTTTGAATATATAGTATATCACTTTCTTCTCGGCTTACTCTTCCTTGATTAAGGTCGCACTGATCGCATGCTCGGATACTGCAAGATAAACTTTAAGCACATTCTATGGTTCTGGTATTACTATAAATGGATGACTTGCCAAGTATTTCTTCAATTTATAAAATGTCTTATCATATTCTTCTATCCAGTTGTAGTTTGCTTGTTTCTGTATAAACTGGAAGAATGGTCTCCATCTATCTGATGATATGCTAATAAATCTGTTGAGTGTGGCAACCATTCCTGTTAGCTTTTGCCCTTCCTTGGTCCTTCTCGGACTTTGGAGGTTTTGCAAGGCGGTAATCTGGTCTGGATAGGCTTCGATTCCTCTTCTAATCACTAAGTGCCTAAAAAATTTTCCCGAACTGACACCAAAAGCACATCCTGAAGCAATTAATTTCAATTTGAAAATTCTAAGTACCTCAAATATATGGTGTAAATCTACCAAGTGGGATTCTGATTCCCTGGACTTGATTACCATATCGTCAATGTAGACTTCGAATTTTTTTGCTGATCATGTCCTTAAACATCTTGGTGGCTAACCTCTTATAAGTTGCTCCAACATTCCTCAAACCAAAAGGCATAACTCTATAACAGAAAAGACTCCTAGGAGTGATGAAGGAAGTGTTTTCCTGATATGGCTTATACATAGCAATCTGATGATATCCCCCGTATGCATAAAGAAAGCTCATTCTTTTGAACCCATCTACTGCATCCACCATTTGATCTATCTTTGGAAAAGGAAAGTTGTCCTTTAAAAAAGCTTTATTTAGATTTGTGAAATTTACACAGACCGTCCATTTGTCGTTCTTTTTCTATACCACTATAGTATTTGCTAACTAATCAGGGTAAAACACTTCCCGTATTGCCCCCACTTTCATTAGACCATTTACTTCCTCAATCACTGCCTCCATGTGATGTATTTCCAATGTATTTCTCTTCTGCATAATCAGCCTATGACTTGGGTTGACATTGAAACGGTGGAAAATAAACTCTATTTTGGCATCCTCCAAGATTGGTTAATCTGATACCTCGATGGATTTGACTTTTTCTGGTCGTTGCTTTGTTTTCAAGGATGCCACAAAACAACTCTTGGTCATTTCTTGATTTTCCTTTATACATTCAATTCCCTTAGGACATGGGTATTTAAGCATCTAATGATAAGTAGGTGGGATTTCTCATACCTTGTGCATCCATGTGTGGTCAACGATATCATTATAGGCTTAAGGAACATCAACGACCAGAAATTCTGTGTTGAGTGTCACCCTCCCAGCACGGACTGGTAAAATCACCATTCCAAGGGGCTAGACCAGTTCTGCACTAAATCCAATCAAAGGAATTCTATCTTATTGCAGATTTTCTTTAGCCAGTCCCATTTTCTTGAAAAATCAAAATAAAGGATCTCGATTGAACTACCCTAATCAACTAGAATCTGCTCTATATCAAATTGGAAAATTTCCAAAGTGATTATCAAGGCATTATTATATAGGACCTTCACTCTAATGAGATCTTCATCCGAAAAAGAGATCTTTTCTATTTTATTTTCTAGTCTTGCACGCTTTTTCCCAAGCTAAAGAACATGGTGTAAATGTTCTTATCTCCTCCTCTGTGCTCGGGCGTGATTTTCTGAGATCGGTTCTACCATGCCATGAACGACATGAATAATACTAATTGGTGCCAAAAATCTTTCCTCTTCCGTAGAGTTCTCTATTAGGGGCTCCTATTGGCGACCTTCTTCTCCTTCTACAATGTATTGATTAAGATGACCTGCAACCACCAAGTCTTTCAAATATTTTTATAGATGTTGTAGTCTTCGGTCATATGACCGAATTTTGTATGAAAACTACAATGAAGGCCTGTTGCCTCTAACTCTTCCTATTTCCCTCCTTGATTATTTGTGTAACACCCGTGTCAAATTAAAGTTTATTTAAGTATTGGAAATGAATAATTATTATATATCGAAATAAGTGGTTGTTATTAATTTGTTTTGGGCCTAAGAATGAAGAACATACTGAAGTGTGTTGAGTGTACGTATATCGAAATGCGAGTAGAGCATATATCGAAATATAAGTTAACTATTGGGATTGAGTATGTAATTATTCATATTAAAATGTGTAAGGTTTTGTATATCGAAATGAGCATGAAACATATATCGAAATACAATTAGGATCCAGGTGTCGTAAAATATTCGATTGATTAATTTTGTTTGTTGAACTTACGATTTATTCTTTCAACCGATGGAAGTTAATCTATACTGAGAACTCGGAAATTGTATATATATAGAGAGAAGGAATCGAGAGTTGAGAGTGAAAAGTAGAAGAAAGGAATTCGATCCAAAGGCTTTGATGATTAATCAAACAGGTAAGAAGAATTTTAATTCTATTTTGACTATGTTTTAGTTAATCGTTGGTTTTGATTATGGTTTTATAAAAGTTTGGATGAAACTTTGTGTGCTGAATTAAAAACATCAGAAATGGGATTTATGTGATTTTGGGGTTAATAGAAGAAATTGATAGGTTTTGAGTTGGATAGAAGTGTGATTGTAAGTCATAGATGTTGTAGAGTGATTAATTTGAACTAAAATCTATGACTGTGTGTGTATTGAGGAAAGCGATTTTGGGGAGATGATGAATAGTAACCATGGAGTTTCTGGGTTTTGCTCAAAGGGAGTCACATATCGATATGTGGATTAGCCACATATCGATATGCGATGTCGGTTGGCACCATTCGATATGTTGGACCAGGAGACCAATCGATATGTGTTATAAAGGGAGAACGAGTGGAGTCACATATCGATATGTGACATATCACATATCGATATGTGAGTTGTCTGCGAGAGTTTGGGCAATGAGATTAAGGAATGGAAATAAAAATAAAATAATATAGTATAATATAATATAGTATAATATAATATAGTATAATATAATATAATATAATATAATGTAATAAATGAAAATAATGGGAAACAGGAGTTAATAATGGGAATGTATAATTGAGCTAATTAAAATAAATAAATATTAAATTAGCTTAGATTTTATTTAGATAATTGATTGTCAATTATTATTTATTCAAATGATAATGTTGGAATTATTCCAACAACTTAGGAACTTATGTGGACACATTTGATGAATAAAGAAAATAAAGCAACATCATTAAAGGTTCAAGGTGAGTGTATTATGAATATTTAAATTACTTAGATGTCTAATTGTTGTGATTAAATGATATTGTGAATGTTAACTGTTCAATTTGATTGACTATTGTCAGCTAATGTTTTGAGATTGATAATTGACAATTGCTTATATTATTTATGTCTTAGTTAAGTGTGAGTGAGTTTGAATATTTAAATTATTTAACTATTTTGTTGATTAGTTGTTTGGCTATTTGAATTGAATGTGGTTGTTGTATATTTGTATCATGGTGGATTTTTTAACATAAGATTGTGAAAGATATTGGAAGCATGCATTGGCATTATTATTCATGACATAACCTAAGGTTAAGTGAGCGTTGGTTCATGGCATTTCATTTTAATTTAAGAAATGTTTTGCAAATTTGGAAAAATGAGTTGTAAACTATGAGCTTCAAAAGAAAATGTAAGTTGTGAGCTTTAATAATAAATTTGGTAAACTGCGAGCTTTAAAGTTTATGATGTAAGCTGTGAGCTTTGAAAGAATTGGTGTAAGCTGTGAGCTTTAAAAATATGATGTAAGATATGAACTTTAAAGATATTGTTGTAATCTGTGAGCTTTAAAGTTGATATGAAAAATAAATCAAGGGAATAAATTTTCTAGATTTTGGTCATATGCATTTGAGGCAAAGAGGTTTTGATTATATGCACATTGACATACTGTGATTTTGGGCATGTGTTCGAAGGTGTAACGA
>NMUG010000304.1:0-24010 GCA_002855965.1 Monotropa hypopitys
CTATCATAATGTTGGTCAATGGAATTGAATGACTCTTAGCTATTATAGTTATTGAGATGAATGATGAGATTTTAAGATGTGATGAGATTTGTGATGATCGATTTGGATCATTGGAAAGAGTTTGTAAATAAACTTGATAATGGGAATTGGTAATTCAATATAGAAAAAGGGGATTTTTGGTGTGCATTAAAGTAAAGAGTTTTGGGAAAAGGGATATTGAAAGAGAAATGTGAAATGCTTTAAAGTAAAGGTAGTTCTAAAAAGATGAGATTTTGGAATAAAAATATGTGTGTTGAAAATGGTGATCCTTAGATATTCTTACTCCTCTTTATTATGCATTTTTATAGTATTCACTAACCGTCGTCACTGATGCACGCTTGTGATTTTATTTTTGGGTGTTGGGAGCTAGAGTCCACCAATCTAGTCCAACTGTAGTTCAGTTTGTCAGTGTTGTAGTTGTAAAGTATCTTTTATTTATCCTTTGATGTAATTGAGAGGATGTTTATCTCTCACTTGAGTCTGCTATCTTTTATTCTGAGTTGAGTTGTAGTAGTGAATCAGTTAAGTTGTGGTTGAGTTGTATCAGACATGTTGTCCATAGTTGTTTTTATTTATTTGAGTCTGTATCATCAGAGTATTATTATCAGTTCAGTGGAGTTTATTTCAGTTGTCGTTTAGTGAGTTGTGGTTAGTAGTTGCTGTCACTACGTGTCATCTTTAGATAGCTGGCTTTACAGTTATCAAGGATGAGGCGTGACATATACGGCGAGAAATTTGAGGTATTTTCCGACCATAAGAGCCCCAAGTACTTATTCACGCAGAAAGAACTTAACATGCGGCAGCGGCGATGGATGGAACATCTTGAAGACTATGATTTCGAGCTATGCTATCACCTGGGAAAAGCAAATATGGTTGCCGATGCATTGAGCCGACGGTCTTGTCACTTGGCTATCCTGGCCATTCGTGACTGGAAGTGCATGAAAGACTTGTGAGAATTTGTACTTTATGTCGAAGAAGTTGGAGACAACGCCACCTTGTGCAATTTGACTATTCATTCCACGTTATCGCAATGAGTGGTGGAAGCTCAGGCCAGTGATGAAGAAGAAATGATTATTCATTCTAGATGTCTGGATGGGGATGCACTGCAAGATTGGACAGTTTATGAGGATATGAGCATCCATTTTCAAGGGAAGTTGTTCGTCCCTTTGCTATGCCGACAGGAAATTCTTCACAAATTTCATCATTCGCCTTTTGCCATCCATCCGGGAAGAAACAAGATGTATCAAGACTTGCGGCATCAATTTGGGATGAGGAAAGATGTTGCTCTTTTCATTATGTGGTGCCTCACTTGCCAACAAGTTAAGGCCGAACATCAACGTCCGACAGGTACTCTTCAACCAATGCCCATTCTAGAATGGAAGTGGGAACATATCACTATGGATTTCGTTACCGGGTTTCCTAGATTGCAAGAAGGTAAGGATGCTATTTGAGTTGTCGTCAATAGATTGATGAAGTTGGCACACTTTCTACCCATTCGAGTTTCCCAATCTATTGATTCCTTGGCTCGTTTGTATATTCGAGAGATTATTCGTATGTATGGCACACCTCTATCTACCGTCTCCGATCGGGATCCTAGATTCACTTCGCGCTTTTGGGGAAGTTTGTAGCGGGCATTTGGTACTAAACTTCATTTTAGTACGTCATTTCATCCTCAAACTGACAGATTATCGGAGCGCACCATTCAAATCTTGGAGAATATGCTTCGTGCTTGCGTATTGGACTATCATGGAAATTGTGGTGATCATTTGCCACTTGTCGAATTCCCTTACAAAAATAGCTACCAATCAAGTATCAGGATGTCACCTTTCGAAGTAATGTACAGGAGACCGTACAAGTCACCTATTTGTTGGATGGAAGTTGGGGATGCTGCGGTTATGGGTCTGGAAGCTGTCCAACAAACAACCGAGCAAATCAAGATGATTTGTCAGCATTTGTTAACCGCTTAGAGCTATAGTAAGAGTTATGTGGACAATAGTCATCCTCCCTTATCTTTTCAAGTTGGAGACCATGTTTTCTTGAAAGTCTCACCGCATCATAGAACTTCTTGTTTTGGAAAGAGGGACAAGCTTGCACCTCGTTTCATTGGGCCCTTTGATGTTATCGAAAGGGTAGGAGAAGTAGCTTATCGCTTGGCGTTGTCGTATCAAATCTCAAACATTTCGATGCTTTGTAAGTATGAGCCGGATCGTTCTCACGTCTTGGATTGGTCGTCAATTGTATTGGAATCCGATGTTTCTTATGAGGAACAACCTATTCATATCTTGGATTCAAGGAAACAAGTCTTGCGGGGAAAGACCATTCCTCTTGTCAAAGTTCTTTGGAGGAATCACAATAATGAAAAGGCAACATGGGAACGAGAATTAGAGTTTCGAGAAAAATATCCGGAGCTGTTTGATTCTTAGAATTTTTTCTCCTTCTTCTTGTTGTATTATTATTTTATGGTTATGTAAATTTCGAGGACAAAATTTCTATAAGGAGGGTGGATTGTAACGGTCTAGAATTTTATTAATCGATCATAGAAATCTTAATTATATTTCATAAAATTTGATTGATTTATAATCTCAAAATCTCCTTTTGATTGATGAAATAGTTGATCCTTGGAAGTCATATAGGATTCAATTGTGAATCCAATGCAATTTGAATGTACAAATCGAAGTTCAGACGTCCAAAACACTCCTAAATAGTTTTGGGACAGAAGTGCCCAAAACCGGTTTCGTAGGCATCCGTAACCGGTTCCCAAGTGCCCTAGGCACTAAGTGAAGAGGCATCCCAGAGGAACCCGCAACCAGTTCCCCTCCATCTCGCAATCGGTTCTGCTAACCCCCCTACCCGCAACCGGTTCCCGCATCAGCTGACTGCAACCCCTTCCCTCTTTCCCCAACCGGTTCCTGCAAGGGGAAACCGCAAGGCATCCGGGTAGTGGCACCCGTAACTGGTTGCCACTGTGCCCATAACCGTTTACGAGTTGTCGGGATAGAAAAGTTTGGGAAGCTCATTAAGGGCATTTTCGTCATTTCCCGGGGTTTCTACACAACCATATATGGGGGAGAAGCCCTAAAATCACCTCAGACTTATCTCCCTCACTCTCTCTTCTATCTCCTTCATCTCTCTCCATATTTCTCTCTCCTTTCTCTCTAAAACTCTTGGCGATCTATGAAGCTTTTAAAGAAACTCTCGTTCATTAATGTTGGAGAGGCCGTCAATCTCTATCTGGTAACATACTTAGCTCGTGGCATTGTTGAGGACCCCTCACCTAGGGTTGTAAGTATAATCTCCATCCAAGGTAGAGTCTTCTAAGCTTTTGTGTATATATGTACTTGTCTTGCTTCTATCACTCTTGATTTCGTAAAAATCTCGTCGTTGCAAGTATGAGTAAATATTTGGGTCTTATTTGGGTCTTAAATCGAGTCTAGGGTTCATAATATCACTTGTATGAACCTTCATTGGTGTTAATTTGATATTCCCATTGTTTAAATTAAAAACCCCCCAATTTGTGGAAAACACATAATTTTGACTTGTTTTGGAAATTTGGGGGAAATGGAAATTGATATTGGTATTCTTCAATTGACCCTTTGAATTGTAAATTGACACTTTGGCATCCATGTATAAACTTGGATTTTGGCCGTTGGGCCTAACAGGGAAATTTTGGAAAACATGGAATTTGGAATCAATTAATTGGATTATAACATATATTGATCCTTGAGTTGGCTATTATATATATATACGGGTAATTGTACCCATGACATTGTGCAATGGGAGCTTGACTGAGCCCTCCCGATGGGTCCGGTAATACGAGAAATTATACGGTTGGTTTAGCTGACGGGCTACTAGTGCGGAATTTAACCGAAACTCTATGATTAATGAAAATGTGGTGAACCTTATTTTGATAAGGAAATGGAAATGATTTTGGAAAAACCCTTATTTTGATAAGGCGATTGATTGTACCTTTTTCACTTGATTTATTGGAAATGGAATTGAAAGAAATGGAATTGAAAGAAATGGAAACAACTCTTGAACTTGATTAACTCATTTAAAACCCTTCGGGTCCTCATGCATGCATCACATACTTATTTCTGTACACTACCATACACCCACGACCATCATATATATCATCTGTTTAGATTTCTTTACTAGGCATTGCCTAACCCTTTATTTTTAGGGAAAGAACCAATGGCCTAGCTTGGAGTGGAGTTCCAAGACACCTTGAAGACCATTGAAGGCATAGTCCTTATATTTTATTTCTTATCTTAACAATTTATTTCAAAATTAATGGTGCCCGGTCTGTAATAATTAGATTAAAGACTTTTCTTACATGTGCTTGTGACTTCATTTGTGGACCATGTGGATGATGGTAGGGTATTGTAACAGCCTCAAAATTTAAAATCATTTTTTGAAGATGCTAATTAAATAAAATGAAATTACAGAAACGAAACATCTACCACCATAATATCCTATATTACATGAATGGTTAACAAATGACACAAATGAAATAATACATGAGTTGTAGGAGAATGGTACAAAAGAAGATGATGCTACACATGAAATACTACAAGTGATTAGGGGACTTTATAATTATAGTCCATTTTGCTTTTACAACTGTAATGAACAAACAGAAAAGCAATGGAGGACTTTATAAAATAGTCCTTTACAATGTTACAACAATATGAACAAATGACATATAATAAAGTGTGAGATCGTAGGACAACCTATCAGCTACCAAGGATCCTAACTCCAAGTCCAACAAAGAACTCAAGCGAGATACTTCAATCCAACTGAGCCAAAACCCTATAAAAATAAAGGGCCAGGCAAACCACAGCCTGGTAGAGAAATCTATAACCAAATGTCTCTAAAGTTAAGGTGCATGTGTGTGACAAGACAAGGAATGTAAATATTTATGCATAGGGATCTCATTACATTTTGCAAGTTAAAACGTTCTCATTTCATTCTTTGACTCAAGTTCAACACTTGATATTTTTAAAAGACTCAACGACACCAACCAAAGAGAGAAGACTCACAATTTTCCCAAAAGACTCGCTTTGTCAAGACAAAGGAACAAACAATCATTATTTCAAAAGACTTGCTTTTCAAACACAAGGGAGTTGGTTTTCAATCCACCAAGGCCTATGAATTCCAAACGACTTATTTTCATTACTTTCAAAATATTAGATTCTAGTATACCAATTTTCATCAATTTGCAAGGAGATTGGTTTCTAACATACCAATTCCTTAATCTATTCAATCAATTGCATTATTAGGTTTAGACCAATTCCGAGATAGTAGGTGATCAACCAACTAATCGTATATTTCCTAGTATTCCCTAACTCATCGGGAGGGGCCAGTAAACCCCCCATTGCGCAATGTCATAAATGCATAGCATTCAGGGATCAAAATCCCGGGGATCAAAATCCCATAAAGTAGCCAACCACAATACACTCTCATGTTTTAGCATCTTTCATCCACATTTATCTTTTCATTAAATTATTTCAATACGATTAGGGCAACGCCTCCTAATCACCCAACTATACCCAAAACATGAGTTATTATCAAAATTCCTTCAATTGTCGATTCAAACGTGTCGAGACACATACTAGACTCATTAATTGACTAAATCAATTAAAATCAACCATTTTCCCTAATTTGATTCAAGACTAGAAAGTTAGGGTTTTACACAAAATTAGGGGGTTTCGAAATCGAGTGAGGAATCAACAAATTAAATTCATAGGGGACATTCGAAAATACACACACACATTTGAAATTTCTTGAAAATCTTAGAGGGAGAAGGAGAAAACCAAAGATAAAAACATGAGGGATGGAGATCTCTACCTCAATCGAAGATCCGCAAAATCCTAGGTAAGGGTTCGAGTTCCAATGGCAAAACCAAGACCGTAGCCGCATAGAGGGAGAGCCTTAGAACGACGTTTGTGAAGAGGGTTTGTTTCAAAACCCTTTGAATTGAGAGATGGAGAAGAGAGAAGTGGGAGAGAATAGGGTGAGAGAGAGAGGGGAGGCTACCGAGATATATATATATAGAGAGAGAGGAGTCCGAAATATGCATTAGGGTTCCTCCCTTAGGCTTATACACATACACAAGCCTGAGAAAAGACCAAAATGCCCCTAAACTTAAATCCTAAAGTCTGCCAAACAAGTGTATTTCGATATGTGCCAATGGCACATATCGAAATACAAACTCAGTGGGCTTGCCTCAAATGCACTGCATATCGATATGCATAAGCGTTGCATATCGATATGCAAAGCTCACTGTCACGCCCCGGATTTTCAAACCATTTTTTTGAAATACAGTTTTAATAATAAATAGGGGATACAACTACTTGCCATTCAGATACATTCAGTTGAATTTCTTATTACATCATAGAGAAGTACAAAGGAAAAGTACAACAAAGTAAAGAGCGGAAGTGAAGTACAAGTACTGTCCTACTACAACTGCTATAGTGAACAGAAAGAACTAAAAGCACGACGTAAAGTAAGTACAACTGAAAGCACGGAAACTTAAAAGTAAAGTGCGAGAGAGACTTCCAAAACTGAAGTAGCTGAGCCCAAGCAAATCTAGCAGCTAACTCCAACTCCAAGTCTGTCTAGCCATGCAACACAGACTACAAAAGGGGAAGAAAGAGGGTCTAAGCAAACCACATCTCAGTGAGAAAACCCCTAACTACTACCAAGCATGCACATGCGGTGCGTGGCTACGTGTCCACAAGCAAGCACTAGAACAGTAAAGAAACCAAAGTTCACATAGTGTAAACCTAGTTCAAGGTAACAGTGACATAGGCGTATCACCAACAAAGTGTGTCTAACTAAAGCCACAATATCAAGTGAGTACAAAGGGTACGACATTCCAAGTCCAACCGAAGCAACCTCTAATCTTAACTCAACTAACCTTACTACCAATGTACAATAACTCTAAGGATCTACTAAAGATCCCAAACGAACATCGTGCCAAGATATCTAATCATAACTCACGTTGCGAGCCACGCCAACTATCATTATCGTCACATATTGGATTTATATGCCATATTGGATATTTGAGATATTTCTTTCTTTCCTTTCTATCTTTCCATTCATTGATTTCATGAATATGGATAAACCACAGAATCTCTAACCAAGTACATTCCTGCATAAACATTCTGACGAAATCACGCGAATGTGTTTCTTTCAAAACCACACCATCCCGATAAAATCACGCGAATGGGTCTACTTTCAAAACTACGCCATTCCGAAAAAATCACGCGAATGAGTCTACTTTCGAAACTACACCATTCTGACAAAATCACGCAAATGTGTCTACTTTTACTTTGATACATGAGTCACCATCTAATCCACACTATCACATCAACTTACTCGACCATATCCTTTTCATTTCAAGTTTTCCAAATAATAGATTCAAGATTGAGTACGAGTAGCCCTCGTGGGGCACATCCTCCATATTCGATGTTCATTTGGTTACGTGGAACTACTTACTTAGTTCATCAATCATAAGCTTCACATTGGCCAATCCAAGGGAGACAACCACCAAGATCATTCAACCTCAACCAAGGGTTTCAAGATCAACATTCTACCACGACGGGGCCAAGGAATGCCCAAGTCTATCGAAACATGAAGGGAGGGACTTAGACGCCCAAATCCCATTTCAATGCCCACTTGGCAATATCATCGAACGTACGATGTCCCATAAGTTCTAAGGGACTTGTTATGATTCTTAAGACTCAACCTACCCAGTTGTTCCCCATACATGCCCTACGACAATTCAATTATCTCGACAACCCCAAAACACAGTCTGAGGTTCATGCGGGCATTTTGTCAAACACTTGGCGGCTCTAAGCTCCATTGACCACCAATCACCCTACAATTCATCGAATGCACAAGTCGTCCCTCATACGGGAATTTCGTTGAACACGGGATGCTCACATTATTCTTGGGTGATACTTAGACTCAATCGGTCATGATACAATTCTAGGACCCCATCAATTGGACTCACAAGCCCCTCGGACATTGTATCGAACACCTAGTGGGCACAAGATCACCACTCAATTCTACTACAATAAAACCCTAGGTCATGAAATGAAATTCACCTGAACTATGGCTATTCAATCGAACCTATGTACACACATATATACTCAATAGGAGTTAAGAATTTACCCACCAGAGACAATGAATCTCGAAATCCCTAGATGTGGGATCCTTCATACCGTCACATTTCAAGACCATAAGTGCGTATCCCTTGACGAGCTCACCAATGTTAATGGGTGGAGTTTCTCTAAAAACCTAGGAGAAAGACCTCAAATTAAAGGGGAAGGAGAGGAATATACATATAGAGAGGGAGAGAGCTTACTTGAGGGAGTTAGAGAGAGATCCAAACTGCAAAAAATGAGGGCTTCCCGAGCTCCCCATGGTATATATATACAACCCCACATGAAAAGACCCAATTGCCCTTCATTTATTTTTCACAGCAGGAATTTTACTCATGGAGACCGGTCTACAGCGGTAAGCTCGACCGGTCGAGGCCACAAAAATGACCTCACTATAAAGCCACGACCGGTCGACAGCGGCACGCTCGACCGGTCGACAAGGCTATTCTGCACTAGTGCAGACACAACCTTATTTCGACCATAACTCCTTCGTCCGACCTCCGATTGAGACAATTCAAGTTGCATTAGACTTCTAATGAGATTATCTACAACGTTCATGAAGAATATATTCACGTTAAGAAAATACTTCGAGGTCATAATAAGCTTAGAAGACCCTCGGCGCATTGCCGGAACAACCCAAAGTCATACCAACTCAATACCGGGAACCCTCGCCACTCCAAACCGCTAGATTATCATCTATCGGACCCCAAACTCTATCGATCGATTAAAATGGTGAATATAATTCCGGAAATACCGTTAGAAAATATGAGTCATGACACCTCATACCCCTTAAAGAAATTTCGTCCTCGAAATTAAGTAAGAAAAGAGAGGGGATGAAAAACCAAACCACTGACTAACGGGACCAACAAATTCACTCCTCGACAATTGAATCGGAATCAAAATACACCTCCGCAACAAACTTCTCGAGAGTAATATCACAACAAGAGTGGGAGTGAGTTCAACCAAAACACATGAATTCGATACGGTTGTTCAAACACTCAGTCAAGCACAAGTACAACTTTGCTTCGACACTCTATGATTCGTCCACGAAATTAACTAAGGATAGAGATGCAAAGGTTCCAACCGAGGAGCACCAAACTTGAGAAAACCCACGTGCCACACAAAGAATAAAAGGGACAACTCCCAATAAGGTGTAGACACGCTAACACGAAAGGGACACGCCGACACAAGAATTGATTTTGCCAAATATAGAAGAGATGGAGAATCCCATAAGGGATTAATCTCCTCAAGAATGAGAAACCAACAATCTTCCTACAATGGCATTTACAACGAGGAACGAATTGGCTCTACAAACTCGCACACAAGTGATTCTAGCGTCGTCGTTCGCCACAAGTCAACAATCACACTATGAGTACCCCGATACATGAGGATGTGCTAAAGACACACCGACACACCAAGGACACGCCGAGGACATGACGAGGACATGTTGACACACCGAGGACACGCCGATTCGCCAAGGACATGTCGATATGCCAAGGACACGCCAAGGACACGCCGACACGGCGATAGACCATTTGTACGAATGCTTAGCCAATCCTAACTAGCGAGAACACGTCATCTCACCAACACCCACGAACCAACAAAATTAAACGCAATGCAGGGAAATGCTCAAAAATCTCGAGCCAAAGAACACACCACACCAAACACACACATCCTAGTGTGGTAACTGTATGACCTTGATGATTTGTTTTGAGATGCCCCGGCCGGTAGCTATTCTCAAACCAAGTCACCATGTCAAACGTATATTACATAACCAAGAAAGTACTCACACACCCACACATGCCAAAATGTGCAAGTGCCAAGCCCAAACAACGTGGCATGACACTAAACTCACACCAAGTCTAGACCACAATATGCATTCGTACCCCACTTTCCCACGGCTAAACGGATACACACATCCACGAACCTCTTGCCGATGATCGAGTAACATTCAATGCAAAAGTACAACGAACGCAAACAGTCATTTCTAATTCTACTAGAATCTCGCAACCAAAATTTTAAATACTAACATTCAAGCCAAGGATGCAACACCAATAACGAGACAAGCACGAGAATGCAACATCTTTCAATCATAGGGAATTTCTACCGAAATCTGGAGTGAAAGAAGATCGACAAACGTCACCCAACTAGAAGTTTGGAATAAATGACACACTACATGGGTGACCTGTGATTTGAGATGTAACTCAAATAAAAGACCACAAGGAATGTGAAAAGTCCCACCACACATATCAAACAAGACGCGAGTCAAAGAAACATCCTCTAGGAATCAACAATCCTTACAACATACCTAGAGTACAATTCAAATGAATGCTATCAAGGAGTCAACAAGCTCCGCAATGAGTTGTCAACAAGGTACAACAAACACTAGGTACAAAAGGACTCTGATTTGGTGCCAAAGATTATCAACCAAGGAAATGTCAACCCATGGCCCACGGCCAATCGAACACGAGACTTCCTAGATCTTCCAAGACCCATTAACCTACGGTCTATGAAACACACGGTATAAAGTATGTGTCAGATGAAACAACAAAGGGAAAGTTGAAATCTTTTTCACAACTAGAGTTTCAACACCACATAGTGGGTATACCACTTGTGCTCAAAATACAACTGCTAAAGAGATAGTCCATCAAGGAGAAAGAAGGGAAACTACCGATAAGGATCACACTGGCCCAAGCCAGCACCAACCAAAGGAAAGGAGTCATAACACCACGCCTAGAGATATGAAACCCAATGATACTTCATATGTGCTCTCTCACAACACAACACACTAACCGTGTCAAAGAAAATAAATGCAAATCGACAAACACACAGGTGTCTCTACAAGAACAGTCCACATCAAGGTCGGGATAGAACGATTGCACAAAGTGACACCAGTCACTTAGAAGAATTTACCACTGGAATTGAATTCACATGGGTGAGTTCTCCACTCAAACCAGACCCGAAGGAAGAAAAATACGACAATGGTCCAACAAGTCGATAGGTGGTAAGGGACACACTACTAGGACTCCCAACAAGGAACATGCAAAGCACCAAGGATTCTACAACTCCTTACAAGTCAAAGATTTGAACAAGAGGATCACTTTCGTCATCGAGCTAGGAACGATTCAAACAAACGCATTCGTTCACGACACTTACGACACGAATCACAGCCATATAACTAACTCCAAAGGGGACAACCAATGCCATTCAACCAAGAGGACCCGAGCGAACACAAGAAAGACAAACAACTCTCAAGGAGCATCCAAGTCTCCACATGAGCAGTAAGACTGAATTCCAACAAATGGACCACTATGTCAAACCTCTCGCGACCAACCGGTCCAAGTCCACACAAGGCAAGAATTTCAACATGGAATAACACATCACATCCGAGCTTACACTCATGAACTAACCAACAAAGGCACCGCAAAGTGTATAAAATCCCAAACGAGCGCAACTAATCCAACCTCGTGAAGAGATATGACCTACGGGTCATACCCCTTAAAGAAGAACACTAGAAAATCTCAGTAACACCTCAAGATTCCTACTAAAATAAAAGAGTAAACACAAACTCGGATGGACTATAAGGCCTATCTCACCAACAACGACATGAGGGTTCACACCCTAACATGGAAAGACAACCAAACTTTGAGGCTTAAGGGCTCCAAGGGATACGACCAATCACCAACCCAAAGCCAAAGTCACTGAAGTCCTAACACAACGTGCCAACAAGGCCCAAGTTCCACCTTACTAACAACAAGACGAGGGATAACCACAGCAACAACCTCGAATGCTTCCACAAACTTTATCTTAGCACAAACCACAATCTCAACTCTAATGAAACAGAGGAGCCTAAAACCTGATAATAACCTCAAAGATATACCACGATCGCCATAAACGAGGACAGAAGAGTACCCAAATACCGCAAGGCAACTAGACTTTCCATAAGAGAACAACACTCAACTTCCGAAGAAAGAAAAAACTCAACATTCACGAAAGGAGACAAACATACAAGATACCTCAAAGACACAAGGCCATGATGTGATAGAGCACATCAAGTACACAGATACGACCGAAGAACAATGTAATAACCAAGAGAACCCATGGAGACTAAGTGTCTCCCCACGGCTCCAAGGTATTCGAATCGAAAGCTCTGATACCAAGTTGTCATGCCCCGAATTTTCAAACTATTTTTTAGAATATAGTTTTAATAATAATCAGGGAATACAACTACTTGCCATTCAGATACATTTAATTGAATCTATCATTACATCACAGAGCAGTACAAAGGAAAAGTACAACAAAGTAAAGAGAGAAAGTGAAGTACAAGTACTGTCCTACTACAACTGTCACAGTGAACAAAAAGAACTAAAAGCATGACGTAAAGTAAGTACAATAGAAAGCACTGAAACTGAAAGGTAAAGTGCGAGAGAGACTGCCAAAACTGAAGCAGCCGAGCCCAAGAAAATCCAACAGCTGACTTTAACTCCATGTCCGTCTAGCCCTCCAACACAGACTAAAAAAAGGAAAAGAAAGAGGGTCTGAGCAAACCACGACTCAGTGATAAAACCCCTAACTACTACCAAGCATGCACATACGGTGCGTGGCTACGTGTCCACAAGCAAGCACTAGAATAGTAAAGAAACCAAAGTACACGTAGTGTAAACCTAGCTCAAGGTAACAATGACATAGGCATATCGCCAACAAAGTATGTCTAACTAAAGCCACAATATCAAGTGAGTACAAAGGGTACGACATCCCAAGTCCAACCGAAGCAACCTCTAATCTTAACTTAACTAACCTTACTACCAAGGTACAACAACTCTAAGGATCTACTAAAGATCCCAAACCAACACCATGCCAATATATCTAATCATAACTCACGTTGCGAGCCACGCCATCTATTGTTATCGTCACATATTGGATTTATATGCCATATTGGATATTTGAGATATTTCTTTTTTTCCTTTCTATCTTTCCATTCATTGATTTCATGAATATGGATAAACCACAGAATCTCTAACCAAGTACATTCCTGCATAAACATTCCGACGAAATCACGCGAATGTGTTTCTTTCAAAACCACACCATTCCGATAAAATCACGCGAATGGGTCTACTTTCAAAACTACACCATTCTGACAAAATCATGCAAATGGGTCTACTTTTACTTTGATACATGAGTCACCATCTAATCCACACTATCGCGTCAACTTACTCGACCATATCATTTTCATTTCAAGTTTCCCAAATAATAGATTCAAGATTGAGTACGAGTAGCCCTTGTGGGGCATATCCTCCATATTCGATGTTCATTTGGTTACATGGAACTACTCACTTAGTTCATCAATCATAAGCTCCACCTTGGCCAATCGAAGGGAGACAACCACCAAGATCATTCAAACTCAACCAAGGGTTTCAAGATCAACATTCTACCACGATGGGGCCAAGGAATGCCCAAGTCTATCGAAACATGAAGGGAGGGACTTAGACATCCAAATCCTATTTCAATGACCACTTGGCAATATCATCAAACGCACGATGTCCCATAAGTTCTAAGGGACTTGTTATGATTCTTAAGACTTAACCTACCCAATTGTTCCCTATATATGTCCTACGACAATTCAATTGTCACGACAACCCCAAAACACGGTCTGAGGTTCATGCGGGCATTTTGTCAAACACTTGGCGGCTCTAAGCTCCAATGGTCACCCTACAATTCATCGATTGCACAAGTCATCCCTCACATGGGAATTTCGTTGAACACGTGATGCTCACATTATTCCCGGGTGATACTTAGACTCAATCGGTCATGATACAATTCTAGGACCCCATCAATTGGACTCACAAGCCCCTCGGGCATTGTATCGAATACCTAGTGGGTAAAAGATCACCACTCAATTCCACCATAATAAAACCCTAGGTCATGAAATGCAATCCACCCAAACTATGGCTATTCAATCGAACCTATATATACACACACACATACTCAATAGGAGTTAAGAATTTACCCACCGGAGACAATGAATTTGGAAATCCCTAGATGAGGGATTTTTCATACCGTCACATTCTGAGACCATAGGTGCGTAGTCCTTGACGAGCTCACCAACGTTAATGTAACGGTTCAAAAATTATAAATATAATTTCCCATTATTTTAAATATCCGTAGGAATCATTCTTTAGACTTTGTCAATTCTTATTCCGGAAAATCTTCCTATTAATTCCTTCGAGTTAATATTTCCCCTCTGTTGACTGAATTTATGTTTCATCCTCGAGTTATGAATTCCCGAGCCTCCCCGAAGTGATTGTTCAATTACGAGGAGTTGGATGTGCTCGATAGGAAAGTTGGTGTATTATTGGATGTTCAGGTGATTACCACGAGTGTTTGGCAATCATATTTCGAGTGATTGAAAGTCTTCTAAAAAATCTCCTCTTATTGATTTTGGGTTTTGATCTCTCAATGTTATACAAAATCTCAATAGAAATCCAACGCAACTTGAATCGTATCAATCGGAGGTCGGATAAGGAAGATAGCATTTTTTTAAAATGTTGAAAAATTGACAGGTGTCGACCGGTACACTGTGCCATCGTCGACCGGTCGCGCTTCGTCAGTGAGGCATTTATACAGCCTTGATCGTTTGAGCCTTTTCCGTCGACCAGTCATCAAGAGTAAATTTCATGCAGAACTGTTTTAATTGATGGGCATTTTTGTCATTCCCTTCTCAATCCAACTCATCCTATATACGCATTTCTAACCTAAAATCACTCATAACCTTACCTCCTTCACTCTCTCACTACCTCCATCCGATTCTCTCTATCTCTCCCTCCTCTCTACCACTTCCCTCTCCCCTAACTCTCAATCTATGGGGTTTTGGAACAAAACCCCTTCACAAACGTTGTTCCCCTCTCCTCCCTCTACGCGGCTACAGTTTCGGTTTCGCCATTGGAACACGACCCTCACCTAGGGTTTCTTTGGAGCATTGATTAAGGTAGAGTTATCTATGCCTCTTGTTTTTATTATTGGTATCCTCCTTCTAAAATTTTTAAGAAATTTCGTATGGCTAGGTGTAATTTCAAATTCATGCTTGTAGGTTATTCATGCCCTTCAATTGGTTGAGTATACATGTCAATTAGGGTCTTTTTGAACTCCCTACGAAGTCAATTAATCGATCCCTCACTTAATTTCGAAAACCCTGAAATTTTATAAAACCCTAGATTTTCAATGTTGAACTAAATTGGGGCTTTTGGTTGATTTCAATTGGAATGGTCAATTAATGGGTTTATTGAACTCCCTATGGAGCTAATTGGTCAAATTCTCATTCAATTGTGAAAACCCCCAAATTTGTATGAAAAACCCTAACGCGTCGATTTTAAATCAATTTGGGGAAAATGGTTGATTTTGGTTCCTATGATCCATTAGTGGATTTAACTAGTGTGTTGACACGTTTGAATCTACAATTGAACAATCTATGGTATAACTCGTGTTTTGGGTCTAGTTGGACGATTAGGAGGCGTTGCCCTAATCGTATTGAAATTGTAAATGAAAACATAATCATTGGATTAATAAAGACCCTAAAATATTTGAGTACGTTATGGTTGGCTACACTTATGGGATATTTATCCCTGGGATTTTGATCTCTGGACATTATACGTTCACGACATTGCGCAATGGGGGTCTCACTGGACCCTCCCGACGAGTTGGGAATACGAGGAATATATGGTTAGTGGGTTGATCCTCTACTATCTTAGAACTTGTCCAAAACCTAATAACTCAATTGATTTGATAGTTTGAGAAATTGGTATCCTAGAAACCAATGTTTTGAAAGTAACGAAAATGAGTTGTTTGGAACTCTTAGGATTTGGTATATTGAAAACCAATTCCCTTGTGTTTGAGAAAACAAGTGTTTTGAGAAAAAGGTCGTTTATTCCTTTCCTTGGTAAATTGCGAGTCTTCACATTTGGTTGGTATTGTTGAGACTTTTAGAAACCTCAAGTATTGAACTTGAGTCGAAGATTGAAATGAAAACGTTTTGATTTAGAAAATATAATGAGATCCCTATGCATGCATATTTATCATTCCTTGCCTTGTCACACACATGAACCCCAATTTTAGAAACATTTGGTTGTACTTTTTTTTACTAGGCTAGGGTTTGCCTAACCCTGTGTTTTATAAGGATTTGGCTTGCTTGGACTGGAGTAGCTCGCTTGAGTTCCTTGCCAGACTTGGAGTTAGGACTCTTGGTAGTTGATAGGTTTTCCATCTTTCTCTCATTTCATTGTATGTCGTTTATTCATTTATTGTATCATTGTAAAGGACTATTTTTATAAAGTCTTCGGTTGTGTTTCTGTTTATTTCTTATAGTTGTAAAAGTGAAATGAACTACAATTATAAAGTCCCCTAATCGCTTGTAGTATTTCATTTGTGATATTATTTGCGATTGTACCATTTAGTGGTTTTTCTTACCATTCATATATTATAGGTAGAATGGTAGTAGACGTGTTATGCTTCCGTATTTATAATTCTTTTATTAATTTCAAAAAAAAAAGGTTTCAAATTTTAAGGCCGTTACAATTGGTATCAGAGCCTTAGTTTCAAAAACTTAGGGACTTTGGAGAGACATTTAGTCTCAGTGGGTGCATTGTCTTGTATTGCGTCGCTCTTCATCGTATTGTTTTGGGGCATTGTCTTTGTGTTGCATTGCATTTGTGTGTGAGAATTGAGTGCATGTATGCATTGCATGGGATCTCTTAAAAATATAATGTTTTTATAACTTAACTCAACAAAATCTTAGTAATTCCCTATGTGGATTTCTCAACTTTGGATATTAGAACCCTTGTTGACTCCTTTGAGTTGATCTTGTCATCCTTATCCTTGGACTTAGGTTCCATATTTGTCGTTGTCCTTGTGGCTTTTGAGCATTTCCCTCGGTAGGAGGCGGATTTGTGGTTGTTGGACGATTGGTTGTTTTTGTGCCCCGGTAGTTAAGGATGTCGAGTATTCACATGTACTTATGTTTGACTCTTGGATTCCTTCTTGTGACTATTGATGAGCTTCTTGGTGGACACTTCTTGTAGGATAGTGTAATTTCTTGCGATGTTGATTGTTTGGTAGCTGTCATGGCGTCTTGAAAGTTGATTGTTTCCGGTGAAAGAGCCTTGACTCTTGTCATATTCCTTCGATGGAAGTGTAGTTTATTGACCTCTTTGGTAAATCGTCACCTAGTTGGGATTCATCTGGTCTCCCGGGTGCGTATCTTCATGATTTTATTAAAGGACTTTGATGTGATTTCCTCTATCTAAATTGAGATTGGTGGTAGTGTTTAGGTGTGTCTACACTAGTTAGCCTATTGAGTGTAGTTTCCCTAGAGAAGAGGATGTCGGACATTTTTGTCATTCCCTTCTCAATCCAACTCATCCTATATACGAATTTCTAACCTAAAATCACTCATAACCTCACCTTTCTCACTCTCTCACTACCTCCATCCGATTCTCTCTCTATCTCTCCCTTCTCTCTACCACTTTCCTCTCCCCTAACTCTCAATCCATGGGATTTGGAACAAAACCCCTGCACAAACGTTGTTCCCCTCTCCTCCCTCTATGCGGCTACGGTTTCGGTTTTGTCATTGGAGCACGACCCTCACCTAGGGTTTCTTTGGAGCATTGATTAAGGAAGAGTTATCTATGCCTCTTGTTTTTATTATTTGTAATACCCGTACCTATTTTTAATATTTTAAAAATAAAATTTACCTATTTTTATTAAAAATAAGGGAGGAGTAATGTATATTTTTATGTGGTTAAAAATAATAATGAAAGAAAAGGAAATAAGAAAATTAAGTGTGTAAAGGAAATTATAAGACTTTATACTTAATTAAAAATACATTTTATAAGAATATATATATAAGAGTAGGAGAATGGCTCATAAGGGTGAATACCCTTTCTAATTAAGGGCAAAAGAGTCTTTAATATTCAAAACCTGATTAGGAAGTATTTAAGGGAGCTATTCTCCCATTAGGGTTCTTAGGTTTTGCTTGGAGGCTACTAAGAGTATTAGAGAGGTGATTAGTGAGAGTGCTTGGGAGAATTGCTAAAAAATCAAGCTTGGATCAAGGAATTCTAAGTCAAGTCCTTCACAAGACTTGTTCATAACATCAAGGAGGTAAAATCTATGGTTTTAGTTTCTTAATTTTCATACAGATTAAGCTCAGATTAGTGGTTTTTCACTAATCTCGATTAGGGCTGTGTTAGTAGATCCCCTTTTGAAAAATAATGAATTTGAGTGCTTTAAACCTTGTTTTTAAAGTCCAATCTCAAGTATGATTTGAGGGTAATCTATTACTACATCTTAGTAGGTCTATTTTTATGATTTGGAGTCTCAAAAGTCGAGATTAGATGAAAACGATTAAAAAATCCCGAAGTGAGATTAAGCAGATTTTCGATCTGTTGTAATCTGCACTGACCGGTATGCGCACCGGTATACCGGGCGGCATG
The DNA here is from genome assembly GCA_002855965.1 of Monotropa hypopitys. NCBI lineage: Eukaryota > Viridiplantae > Streptophyta > Magnoliopsida > Ericales > Ericaceae > Monotropa > Monotropa hypopitys. The sequence continues at coordinate 18,689 of NMUG010000304.1, forward strand.
CCGGTCTTGTACCGGCCTTAAGGATTTTGCCCAGTAAACCCTTAGTTGATGTGAAAATGAAAATATAAGCAACTGGCATGCCGTCCGGCATGCCGGGCAGTACACCGGTTATGGTACCGGTTATCGTACCGGTTTTTGATTATTTTGGGCAGTAAGGTTGGTCGTGTCACAAAAAAAAATTAGTACTAACCGGCATGCCGGGCGGTATACCGGCTTAGTACCGGTTATCATACCGGTTTTGGAAAATTTGAGGAAAAGATGTTTTTGAGAAATTATCATTTTTATAATAATGATAAACATAATTTAAGATAATTTCGGTAATGGCAGAGGTTAAAAGGGGATAGTAATTATTATTTAAAAATGTATTAAATATTAAGGAGTTAAGGGTGATGTTCTTATACACTCGTATATGTTAACAGGAGACCAGCCGGAGTGTTCTAGGGCGGCTCGCTAGATTTACTTGCTACGCTCGCTTACTTTTGGTGAGTGTGTAGATTACTTACTTTTATAGAATTGTTAGATTTACATGATTACATGCTAGATATGGTTTTTGTTGATTTGTTGAGCTTGTTTGACGGTGATGCTTACGTGTTCTACTTATTGTTCGTTTTGAGACGTAGCATAACATGTTTACTTATTCATATGATAGCTGAAATTACATGGTTAGATATCATGCTACATGTTGGTTCAAATTGTAGATGATCGCATGCTTAGAATTACGTTTCTACACTCTTGGAATAGTATGTTCAATGTTATGATGACATGTTTTCTTGGTGACTTTAGTTGATGATAATGATGATGTGGTATCCTCTTTATTTGCTACTGAATTCAAGCATGATTATAATCCTATCTTGATGTTTACGATGATAGAAAAATACCATAACTGTTGTAGATGAAAATATGCAAGCATAGTCTCATTCTTATGCTTAACGATGATAAAGATGTGGTGATGGATGATGTTGATATCCAATAAGCATATTTTCATGATGATGTTGTATGATGATAATAGAAGATGAGATTGATGTCATTTCATGGTGCATACATACTTTCACATGTAAATGCACAACGATGTTGCTTAGTGGAGCGGGATGTCCTCCATAGCCTTGTCTAATGATGAATGATGATGTTGACTAGTGGAGCGGGATGTCCTCCATAGTCTATTTATTGATGATTGATATTGACTAGTGGAGCGGGATGTCCTCCATAGTCTTAACGATGATTGATGATGTTGGCTAGTGGAGAGGAATGTCCTCCATAGTCTTGTTTGATGATAATGACAGAAGCTTCCTAAAATATTAAAAAGACGCATATCATACATATGCATTGGTGTATTTATTTTTCTGTTGAGGACTATTTGAGGGGAGAGGCACAACCCCTTTGTTTACTTTGTTGTTTGGACTACATGCGGGGAGATGCACAACCCCTTCGTTTCTCTTTTATTGTTGTAACATATAGATCTCTTTTCTATATAGTTTGTGAATTTGACACTCCTGTATATTGTTGCCTGCTTTGTGTTGTGGCATTTTATCCAGGTAAGGAGGTTTAGCGGTTCATTGCCAGTTATTCAGACTCTTTCTAGCAGGAGTCTTTTCTCAGTTAGTAGATCTTAGCACTTATTTCCTCTACCAGTTGTAGGGTGAGGATTGAGAGATTTTTGGATATTTAGTCTATTAGTTTATTTTTGCAGTAGACTATCCATTTTGTTTTGGGACCTTGTTTGGGATCATTACTTTTATGTTTAGACTGTCACACTTGGTACTTTTTGTGGTTGGAGTTTTTATATCACTATCTTTTATTCCGCTGCATAATTTTTATTTAAAAAAAAGAAAAAAATTTATGGTGTTTTAAAAAACAAGGTCAATTAGCCCTTTGTTAGTATTTTAATGTGTAACGATTCGTAGCCGGATTTATAACTTTTCTATTAATCTGGGACGGGTCGTTACAGCTTGGTATCAGAGCTCTAGGTTATAAGATTCTCGGAACAAGTGTGACATAGGATGTTGAGTCTCTTGAGGTGAGTGATAGGTTGATTCAGTTTGTTTTACTCTTCCGGAAATCGTTATGTGTGTTACTTTGGCACCCGATGGACTACCTTGAAATCTGATTTGAAAATCGCCTGATCAACGTATTTTCAAGTGAGAGGTCTTGGGAAGTTAGTCGAAAAAGCACAATTGTACCTGAATCCTGTGTCTAGAACGATGTATAGGTGGACAATGGCAATGAAACTTAGGTGTCAGATTTTTGGTTGTGCAATTCTTTGCTTGATGATTGTGACTGGTTGATGATATAAGATGAAAAATGTGCTTATTGTATTTATATTGTTGATTGAATCAGGATTGAGATGGATAATGTTGAGGATGCTGCTTCTACCGGTCCTTCTACTGCGGAGGTGAATCAGCCCCAGGCACCGGTGAATCCTCCGATCTTGACGAATGCTGAGAGAGTAGAGGCCGTAATGGCCCAGTTTCTGGAGAACCAGGTGACATTTATGCAGTGGCAAACTGCTCAGCGGGCAGAGGCAGTTGCCACAGGTGTTCTTCATAGATTCCACCGTCTATGCGCTTTTGAGTTCGATGGTTCTGTTGCTCCTGATGTGACAGAAAAATGGCTACATGGTGTGGAACGTGTCTTCTCTACTTTGAGAGTTTCTGAGGCGGAGAAGGTGGACTTGGCCACCTTCAATCTAAAGGGTGAGGACCTATTCTGGTGGGAGGCTTACCGCAGGAAGATGACGATGCCAGTAGATGGGGAGGTTGTTGTTCCTCCTCGTGTTGTTACTTGGGAGCTCTTTGTAAAGGGCTTCAATGATCAGTACTGTCCAGCTACCTACAGATTGGATCATCAGAATGCCTTTCTCTATCTCAGGCAGGGTTCTATGTCGGTTTCAGAGTATGAGGCAAAGTTTGCTGCCTTATCTCGCTTTGCAGTTCAGCTGATTCCTACAGATGCAGACAGATGTCAGCGATTCAGGCATGGCCTGAATTCTAGTGTGGCTATGAGACTGACCTCTTTCAGAGAGAGGGACTATGCCGACCTTGTTGATATGGCTCGGCGTATTGGTAGAGATGTGGATATGTTGAATGATCAGCGTTCGAAGAAAAATAATTCTGGTGGAGGATGGTAGGGTAAGTCCTCCGGTGCTGGCGGAAGCTTCAAAACTGGGGTGAATAAACCCTCTTTCAAGAAGAGCCACGGTGGCTCTAAGTCGCAGGGAAGTTGGGGAAAGAAATGTGGAAGTCAGAATCGGGGAAGCCAGTCAGTGGGCAGTGCTCCAAGTGGTTAGCGTAAATGTTTTTCTTGTGGTGAAGTTAGGCATATACAGAGGGATTGTGTGGGTCATAGAGATGGTGGTTCCAGATTCAAGTGCTTCAATTGCGGGGAGTGGGGACAAAAATCTCTACAGTGTCCTAAGCCGCGTGAGTCGGCACCTTCTGCAGTAGTGGGTTCTTCTGGTGGAGCGGCTGCCAGTGCTGGTAGTCAGATGAGGCCTGGTCGTGTCTTTGCTATTACTCGTCAGGAGGCTGAGGCAACACCTGAGGTGGTTGCAGGTACTATTTCTATTTCTAGCCATTATGCTCGTGTCTTATTAGATTCTGGTGCGACACATTCCTTTGTTTCAGTAGCTTTCAGTGAGAAGCTAGGTAGAGTACCTTCGGTGCTGCCATATATTCTGTCTATTTCTACACCAGTGGGTGAACCCGTTCGGGTGAACTCATGCTATTTAGGATGTGTTCTATTATTGGGAGGAAAGTCCTTGTTGGTGAATCTCATTCCACTGCCTAAGGTGGACTTCGATGTTATCTTGGGGATGGATTTTCTATCCACCCATCATGCGGTTATTGATTGTTTGAGGAAGGATGTGATCTTCCATTTTCCCAATGATGAAGAGGTGAAATTCTATGGCGAGAGAGTTCTGGGAAGATGCAGATTTATATCTTGTTTGTAGTCCAGTGCCTTGTTGAGCAAGGGCTATGAGGGATTCTTGGCATATGTAGTTGATTCGCAGCAGTCTAGTCCTGACATTGCCGATATCTTTATCGTTTGTTACTTTGTTGATGTTTTTTCGGATGAGTTGCCGGGTATTGTGCCAGATCGGGAGATAGAGTTCACTATTGAACTTGTTCCTAGAGCGAGTCCTATTTCTATAGCTCCATATCGTATGGCACCAGTTGAGTTGCTAGAGTTGAAGATGCAGCTGAAGGAATATCTTGATAAGGGTTTTATTAGACCCAATATGTCCCCTTGGGGTGCTCATGTTCTGTTTGTGAAGAAGAAGGATGAGTCTATGAGGATGTGCATAGACTATTGGTAGCTCAATAGGGTGACGGTGAGGAATAAATATCATCTTCCGCGTATTGATGATCTATTTGATCAATTGCAGGGAGCTTCGATCTTTTCGAAGATCGATTTGAGATCTTGGTATCATCAGTTGAAGATCAGAGATGAGGATGTGCCCAAGTCCTCTTTTCGTACTCGATATGGACATTTTGAATTTCTTGTAATGCCATTTGGTCTTATAAATGCTCCAGCTGTGTTTATGGATCTTACGAACAGGGTTTTCCAACGTATTTAGATTCATTTGTGGTTGTATTAATCGATGATATCTTGGTATATTCCAAGAATGAGGAAGACCATCAGTAGCATTTGAGATTGGTATTGCAGACTCTGTGGGAGAAGCAGTTGTATGGGAAATTCAGCAAGTGCGAATTTTGGTTGCAAGAAGTTGTATTCTGGGCCATGTTATTTCTAGGGAGGGGATTCGTGTGGATCCAAATAAGGTGGAGGCAGTTGTGAGTTGGGAGAGACCAACTACTGTGACAGAGATTCACAGCTTTCTGGGATTAGCCAGTTATTACCGTCAGTTTATTCTGGGGTTTTCTTCTATTGCTTTGCCGATGACAAAGCTGATTCGCAAGAATGTGAAGTTTATATGGTCAGATGATTGTGAGGTGAGTTTCAGATCGTTGAAGGAGAAGTTAGTGTCTGCTCTTGTTTTAGCCGTTCCTGATGGCACCGATGATATAGTGATTTATACTGATGCTTCTTTGCGTGGTTTGGGCTGTGTGTTGATGCAGAGGGGCAAGGTGATTGCCTATGCTTCTCGTCAGTTGAATCCTAATGAGCTGAATTATCCAGTTCATGATCTTGAGTTAGCTGCAGTGGTTTTTGCATTGAAGCAGTGGCGTCATTATTTATATAGAGTTACTTGTGAGATCTTTTCTGATCACTAGAGTTTGAAGTATCTGTTTACTCAGAAGGAGCTCAACTTGAGATAGCGGTGATGGATGGAGTTAATCAAAGACTATGATTGCTCTATTCATT
>NMUG010000305.1:0-23997 GCA_002855965.1 Monotropa hypopitys
CATATCGATATGCAGCCCTTCCGATCTCACATTCCAATATATCATCATAAGACACATTTCGATACCCAGATACACAACTTAAACCCATTAAATCCACCAATTTCAATACAATTCATCCAACACCCACTTTCATAACTTACAATCGATTTTTAAATTTTTAATCCAACACCCCTTGCTAAAAATTTCCAAAATCAGATCAAAAAAGAGGAGTTTAAACTTGTCTTGCCTGATTACTTGAGCCTCCTAAGCTTTGGGTTGAATCTTCAATGATTTGCAGCCAATTTTCCCTATTTCCTTCTTCTCGTAACCTCTCCCTCTCTCTAAAATATTTTGGAAGTTCCAAGTTACAATGCATTCTAACATTTGTTTTGCTCCACCTAAATAAATTCATGCATGATTTCATATATGTGTCTTCCAATTTGTGATTTGCACCGACTAGTTTTGATTCCCCAAAGCTATACTCATTTCCATACATGTGTGGCACGTTTCGAAATGTGTCACTGAACATCCCTTTAATTCCCATGGACAATCACGGCATAATATAATTAAAACAAGTGTAAAATAAATTCCCTAAGTTGCTTACTTTATTTTGCATTTGCTTCCTACATTATTTCCTTTAGTTCCATTTCTTTTTATTTTATTTCATTTTAAATTCATCATTTCCCCCCATTTAATTGGTCTTCTGCCCAACTCCACAATGTACCTGCATTTCGATATGTGCTCCTAGACCATATCAATATGTAGTTGGATTCACATATCGAGTGCCCTCTTCCTGCCTCACCTCATTTTGATATGTCACATATCGATATGCAGATGATTGCATATCGATATGCAGCCCTTCCGATCTCACATTCCAATATATCATCATAAGACACATTTCGATATATAGGTCAAGACACATTTTGGTATATGAATTTAGGGCACATTTCGGTATGCGGACCAGACTTATATCGAAATGTGACACAAACCCATTAAAACCCAGATCTACTACTATCCATCTTCTTCCTCAGTATTTTAATTTAATTCCAAACAAACCCAGTTACGAATTAACCATCAATATCCAACACCGAACATTTCCATACCCAGATACACAACTTAAACCCATTAAATCCACCAATTTCAATGAAATTCATCCAACATCCACTTTCATAACTTACAATTGATTTTTAAATTTTTAATCCAACACCCCTTCCTAAAAATTTCCAAAATCAGACCATAAAAGAGGAGTTTAAACTTGTCTTGCCCGATTACTTGAGCCTCCTAAGCTTTGGGTTGAATCTTCAATGATTTGCAGCCAATTTTCCCTATTTCCTTCTTCTCGTAACCTCTCCCTCTCTCTAAAATATTTTGGAAGTTCCAAGTTACAATGCATTCTAACATTTGTTTTGCTCCACCTAAATAAATTCATGCATGATTTCATATATGTGTCTTCCAATTTGTGATTTGCACCGACTAGTTTTGATTCCCCAAAGCTATACTCATTTCGATACATGTGTGGCACGTTTCGAAATGTGCCACTGAACATCCCATTTTGCTATACCCTATTTGCATACCCATTAACCTTTAACTAATACATATCGATATGTGACTCAGTCACATTTCAATATGTGACCCTACTGTTTAGAGCTTCGCAAGGCATTTTCAGACCATAATTCGATATCCAATTCTCCCCCACCCATATTTCGATATACATGACCATGAGTTTAACTTACTAATTTCCGGAAAACCATCACAAATTTCCGGTAACAAACCCTTTTACACTTCCATAATCAATTCACCCATACCTATTTCTGGATGTTCACAGTGTTATTTCCAAATTCCAATTTCTAATTTCTTTCTTTTTCATTTCAAATTTCACAAAGTTACTTCTTTTCATTTAATTAATTTGATTTTTTACACGGGTGTTACACCACATATCACGGACCTCTACCCCATAGACCTCATAGGACTGTAACTTTCACTATGTGAGCCACTCAGAGCATGATACCAGCTTTCTACATATTGGACCTCGGACCCAATGTGCTATGCCACCCTATCACACTAGCTAACTAAGAATCACGAACAAGGACACGGGACACGGACACGGGACATATGATTTTTTTCAAAAACTAGGACACGGACACGTTGGGGGACAGATTAATATATATAATAATTTTTTAAAAAATTTTATTTAATTCATATTAAATATAGTAGTAGAACTTAAAAACAGGAAAACTCAACAAAAGGAAGTAGCACATTTAATAGAACAATCTTTGGAACAATCTGAACATCAAGAAATGAACCATAAGCAAACATTGTTCCATCAAAACAAAACATACATGGCAATACTACTACATAAAAAGATCGTCTATCAAAACAATTGCCAATGAGTATACAAAATATTACTAGTAGACCAAAAAAGAGTATCCATCCCTACAAAGTCAAGAAATGTTTGCTCAGTTTTTTATCCATCATTTGACCCAACATCCATGCCTTCATCAACAGAGTTCGAGAGAGAGAGCAACAGAGTTCGATAAAGTTTGAGAGAGAGAGAGAGAGAAAGCAACAGAGATCGAGTGAAAGAGAAAACAGCAAAACGCGAGCGAGAGAGAGAAATAGAGATCGAGAGAGAGAAACAGAGCGCGAGCGAGAGAGGGAGAGAGAGATACCTGGTGGAAGTCGGTGACGAGTTGTGTACGATGAGAGGGTGCAGCGAGATGTACGACTAAGGGTTGTTGTGTAAAATGTGAAATAATTGACTGTTCTATCACACTGTATTGATTTTAATTTATTATTATTACATTTATACCCTAGATTTATTATATATTTTAATTTACTCTGTTTGTTTTTTTGAAATAACACTTTGTACCCCATAACATGTCACGTTCGGGTCCGAACGTGTTCCTCGCGTGTCCGGATTAAACAAAATGAATTAAATATTCGGACACTTAAATTCACGTGTCCGACACGTGTCAAGAGCGTGTTTGAGCGTGTCCGAGCGTGTCCGAGCGTGTCCATGTCCGACATGGACTCGCAAGGCTTGGAAGAGTGTCCGTGCTTCTTAGCTAGCTAAGCAGGTTTGACCTATAGCCTCATAGGTCTGTAACTTCAGACGCACATCCACTTAAGATGCGACACATGTCCTTAGCATGATTGGACCTCAGACCACATTTATCTTATACAAGGGGGACTTCAATACATGACAACGATACCCCACTCAGTCAGGATCCAATCAGGAGGTCCTGACTTTAATAACATACGGAGGTTCACCATAGGCCTACTTTCCTGATCAAATTGTCATGATCTGAACCGTATCAATATCTTTAAAATGTGTTTTTAAGGGTTCCTGCGAGAAATTAGCAAAAACACTGCTCGGGAAGGGCTTCATCGGAGCAGTTTTTATACACACTTTAGATAAGAAATTTTATGAAAAACTGCTCGGATGAAGCCCTATCCGAGCAATTTTTTTTGCAATTCCTCACTGGAACCCTTAAAAATATATTTTAAAGACATTGTGTCACGTCTTATCCCTAATAACCGTAAAACCAGTTATTCAAAGATGACACATGGCAACAGCATCCACTAAACACAATAAACTCCACGACAACTGAAATAAAAACTTCACTGATCTGATTATAAATCTCATATGATACAGACTCCAATAAATAAATAAATAAACACTGGGCACATGGCCGAAACAATTCAACTCAACACAAAGCAGACTCAAAGCGAGACCTAAACAATCTCTCAAATATAAAGAAATAAATAAAAGACTCCCAAACACCTCTCCTATTGACATCAGTAAGACTCAACTGCTGGACTGGACTGAACTGTGGACTCTAGCTCGAACACCTAAAAAGAAAGGCACAAACGTGCATCAGCGACGACGGCTAGTGAATACTTAAATGAAAAACATAAAGAAAAGAAGCAAAATATCTAAGGATCACCATTTTTTTAAATCACATACACCCTTTCTCAAATCACCTCTTTTATGAAAACACCATTTTCACTCACACAACACATTTTACAGCACATCTCTTATATTTCTCAAAAACACCTTTTATCTCTTTTATTCAACGCAAAACACCTTTTAGGTTTCTTTGATAATCACCATAAAATTATTCACTTAGGGAAAATCACCAACTCAAGTAAACACTAACTCGAGTACTCAAAAGATCAAATAGATCATATCACACCGCACCTTACTTACTCGCACAATAATAGCCAAGGGTCATTAAAGCCCGGTCACCAACCGTTATGTCAGATCTAACACCATGGGTACATTCTCGGATAAGCAACAAGTAATGATCCAGAGGCCACTACACCAGCCACAGTGGTAAGGACTAGCACCTTTATCTCTAAGTGCGATATATATATAATATCACTGTATCTCAATTGCACCACCTGTGCATAATGATCCATAGATCCATCTGATCTATGGCAAAGCTATTAAAGCACTCCAAAAATTTCATTTTAATAATTAACACCTCTTCTTTTATTTTCACCAAAACACACCATTTTACGCAACACCACATTTTACTCCACATCGCATTTCTCATTTAAAAATATCTTCAATTATACGCACACCAAACACCATTTTACACCACACTTTATTCTCATTTGAAATCATCATTTCCCACCCAACTCAACACCATATCATTCACATTTGAAAACATCTTTTCACAAATCATCACCCTGTCACAAAACTCCAATTTATAGGAAATCATCTTTAAAAACATGATTACTCTTCTTTTTATATCAAAACCATAACTCACCTCATTTCAATATATATGTGATCCAAAGGATTTATCATATTCTCAATCATTTCCAAAACACATGTTTTATATTATTAAAAATAATAACTTACTTTAATTTATGAATTTCATAAAAGTACTCACCTTTGCCGAACCTCCAAGACTCCCGATAGCTCCTCGAACACCTATAAATATATTCCCAATATTAGAATATTATTCTACTGCCTTTTTATTTATTTAAAACCTCAATTTTCATAATTTTCCAAATTTTCACTTTTCACCCGAGCACCTAGATATCGATATCTGGCCTTCACCCAAGATACCGCAGTACCAGATACCGGTTTTTGGATACCGATTACGCACACCACTTAAGATACCGGTTTCTTGTTTTCTTGCTTCTCTCCTTACATACCAATATCTTGACTTTCTCATATATCAATATCTGAGGAACAGATTCGAACAAAGTTCTGCAACTTCTGGGTTTTGATTTTCAAATTGATTTCATTGATTTAATCTATCAAATTAACTCCAATTCTCCTCAAATTTGAAACATATGATCTATATCCACTGTATAACAACTCTATAATTTTAGTTTTGGAAGAGTTTACCTCAAATGGAAGAAATAAATTCTTAAAGCTTTTGCCGCAAGAGTTTCTCTTTACTTCAAAACACTATTCATTACCTTCTTCGCAAATCTCTGAAACTCAACCTGAAATACTACGGATCAACTCTAAAATAATTCCAGATTTTCTATATGAAATCTATAACATCTCAATACTTTTAGAAATTGAAATCAATACCTCAGTTGATTAATATAAAAATCAGAACCAGTTGCCGCAACTGAATCTCCTACACCCATGTAGTGTTCATCTCTTCCTCCTTGTGTATCCTCTATGACTATCAACACAGTACCTCACTTCTCTTTTGAGCAAATCCTACTCTCACAACCTTCAATCTCTCTCTCTAACATACACTTACTCTCGATTTAACTTCTTTCATTTACACAAGTTGAATTCTCGGTTAAACACTTTGTATTCAATACTGCTACATTCATATATACCTGAATACGTTTCCAACCAACAAAATATCACTTCCTCGCGTCTCTACACACAATTTAGACACCTCATACATGCAGATCAACTTTCCATAATATACTTCCACGATTGCATTGTAGATATAACTCTAAATTTTATATCTTTGCCACATTTGCACAACCAACGACAGCACACAGATCATTTACAATTTTTCTTTCTAAAACTACACATCTTTCTTTCTAAATTCAATTCTTTCACTATGACCCCTAATACTTAATTAAAACTTATAATTAGATTTTATTTGATTTCTAATGCCTCAAAATCCACAAGAATCTTATAAAATTTTCTCAAAATTCCCCAAACTTCCCAAATCATTGATTATTAATCATTAATAATCCTAATATGAAATATGGATCTCACACATTGGACGGTCCGAATCATTAAAATTTGCTCGGGAGTGAACCTCTTGATTTTATTAAAATCAGGACCTCCTGATTGGATCCCGATTCTATAAATATATAAATATGTATAAAAACTGCTCGGATGAAGCCCTTCTCGAGCAGTTTTTTTGGCAATTCCTCGCTGAAACCCTTAAAAATACATTTTAAAGACATTGTGCATTTTGATTAAAATTTGCTCGGAAAAGTGGGCCTATGGTGAACCACCGTATTATAATAAAGTCAGGACCTCCTGACTGTCAATATATAGAATAAGGATCCAGTCAAAAGGTTTGTATTTTAATAAAATAAGGAAATTTTATTCCCGAGCAAATTTCTATTATGTGAACCGTCCAGTGTCTTTAAAATGTGTTTTTAAAGGTCTCCGCGAGGAATCTCCAAAAAACTGCTCGGGAAGGGCTTGGTCCGAGTAGTTTTTATAATTTTTCTATCCACAGTGTGTATAAAAACTGCTCGGATCAAGCCCCTCCCGAGCAGTTTTTTGCGATTGCTCACTAAGAACGTTAAAAACACATTTTCAAGACACTGGACGGTTCGGATCATGAAAATTTGCTCGGGAAAGTGGCCCTTTAGAAAACCTCTGGATTTTATTAAAATACATACCTCCTAATGGGAACCGGACTGTATATATATATAAATATATTTATATATATATAGAATCTACCTTGGGCTCTCACGTCCCCCACCCCTGGCGACCCGAGCATTCAATGTCTCACTGATATACCAAAATGACCTTCAGGGGACCTCCAATCCTTCACACATGCAGTTTCAATTTAAGAATTTAGGACATGTTATTTCTCTCGTGTTTTTAAAATCTCATCGTTTGAGTTCCACACCTTTATATGATGTATATAATACAAGCCATATAACCAATTTTCGTCGAGGATCGCACACTGTTTTGTCAGTGAGATTGATGGATTCGTGTAGTTGATAATAATACAAAGCAAGGTATATGGAAGAAAGTATTATTCCGAATAATATTACAATGCACAAAGTTGTGCTTAAATAACTAAGAGCCTACCATAATCATGTTCCTAATTTGTGCTAATCAAATCTAACCAAATCGTATAATATACATCAATCATGTATTACCGAAAACACAAGATACCTAAAATACAAATTACTTCATAATTTGTAATAGACACAAGATCGCCAATATATTACAAACTACTTCCTAATCTGGAATATACACAAGATCGTTAATATATTCTAACACTCGCCCTCAAACTTGAGCTGCGATGGTGGAAAGCACCGAGAGTTATCCGAGGAAGCAAAAATAGACAGTAGAATGGGTCTTGGTGAAGAAGTCCGCCAACTGCAACGTAGAAGGAACGAAAGGTAGGTCAAGGAGCTGATGCATGAAGTGATAATCAATTTCAATGTGCTTCGTGTGCTCATGGAAGACTGAGTTGTGCGCAATTTGGATGACAATTTTGTTGTCACAATAAAGACGCGAAGAAGAAACAGACACCCATATCGGAGAGGAGCCAACGAAGCCATACAATTTCTGAAGTAGTGTAAGACATGGCACGATATTCTGCTTCGGCGGTGGAGCGAGCAACAACATATTGTTTCTTGAGAAAATAGAATCACCCATAAAAAACACAGAGGCCAAAGGTAGGCTTGTGGTCGCTAGCATCCCAAGTCAATCAGTATCAACGTAAGCCCAAAGGGTTAATCTTGAGGTAGAGGATAGCAGAAGACACTGATGGGGAGTACTGCGAATGTAGCGCATAATGCGAAGTATGGTTGGCCAATGTGTAGACCGAGGGGGAGAGACATACTGACTAACCACATGAACAATATATAAAATGTTCGATCGAGTCACTCTAAGATAGACTAAGCATCCCACCAACTCACGATATTCTGTAGGATCCTCATGGAGAACACCATCAGAATCAGAAAACTTGGCATGCATCTCAAGAGAAGTATCAATAGTTTTAGTGTCAGTCAGACGAGTACAAGAAAGTATGTCGACAACATATTTGGACTAGGATAAGAGATACCCCTTAGGAGAAAAAGAACTTCAATGCCAAGAAAATACCGAAGAAGACTCAAGTCCTTCATTTCAAATTTCCGAAATAAATGATGTTTTACATCATCGATACCGACAGAATCACAACCAGTAATAATCATGTCATCCACATACAAGAGAAGAAGAACCAGACCATGAGTTGTATGACGGATAAAGAGAGCAAAATCGTACATACTAAGATGAAAACCAATCTGAACAACCACATCCTGAAATCGGGTCTAACATGCACAAGGGGATTGTTTTAAACCATAGAGAGCGCAACAACGGCGACAAACCAGACCAGAAGAATGCGAAAATCCAAGAGGAGAACGCAAATAAACCTCTTGAGAGAGAGACCCATTGAGAAATGCATTTTTCACATCTAGCTGATATAATGGCCACTGAAAGATGGCAGCAACAGAGATCATAGTGCGAACAGTGTTCATTTTTTGCAACAGGAGCAAAGGTCTAGTCATAATCAATCCCATATTCTTGAGAAAACCCCTTAGCAACTAAACGAGCTTTATATCTCTCCAAAGAACCATTAAAATGAGTCTTGATCTTGTAAGCCCATTTGCAAACACTGAGATTTTTCCATCCAGGAGTGGAACCAACTCCCAAGTGTTAGATTTAAGAAGAGTCAGTTTAGCATTCATGTCATCCACCTATCGGGGATCATTACAGGCCTCTTTGTAGGACCTAGGCTCAAAGAAAGAGTGTATACGAGACAGAAAAGATTGATAGTATAATGAGAACAGGTATTAGAGAAACGAAATCTTACCGGTGGTTTGCGATTTTTACAGAGCGGATACCAGTGAGCAGGCGAATCAGGGGCGGCCAAGTCAGACTGGGGAGCCGGAGAGTTGGGAGCCAGTGGCGGAGGAGCTACAGAGCGACGAGAGTAGGTCAAAAAAATGGAGAAACAGGTTTCCAGAGAGAAGCAGGAGAAGGAATAGCAAAAATATCATACACCTCATAAGTGGATGTATATTCTTCGACAGGAACATCTATTGGGAAAGAATCGATATGAATCAAATCCTCCTTGGCTACCGGATTAGATTTGAGAGAAAGGTAGAAATAAGGCAGGCGCTCAAGGAATGTGACATGTCTAGAGACGTACATTTTTTGTATCTATATCATAGCATCGATAACCCTTCTGATTAATGTTATACCCAAAAAAAAACACAAGACACAATGGGCACTGAGCATATTGCGATCGTTTTTGGGGAGAAGAACGAAACAGCTAAAACCGAACACACAAATGAGGGAATAATTGGGAATTTCACCATACAGACGCTCATACAGAGAGCTACCAGAGAGAAGTAAAGTAGGCATCCGATTCAGAAGATAGGCTGCAGTGAGAACAACCTCTCCCCAGAATACTGAAGGTATAGACGATGATAGTAGAAGAGATCTAGCGGTGTCAATGATGTGACGGTGTGATAGTAGCAGAGATCTAGAAGTGTCAATGATGTGACGGTGTTTATGCTCAACTCTACCATTTTGGGCAGGAGTGTCGGAGCAAGAGAATTGATGAACAGTCCCATATGTTTCTAGAAATGCAACAAACTCAGAGAAATTGTATTCCCCACCCAAATCAGACCAAAGAACTTTAATTGAGGCAAAGAATTGGGTTTGAACCATAGCATGAAAGGTACGATAAACTTTGTAAAAGTCAGATTTGTGTGTCAACAAGTAAACCCAAGTATATCTACTATAATCATCAACAAAGGAGACATAGTAAACAAGATCACCTTTAGTGGAAACCGCAGAGGGACCCCATTCAAGTTGAAAAGGAGAGGTGGAAACAGACGTACATTTATTAAAAGGTAAAACTTACATCTTTGCAAACGTACAGCCACTGTAATAAAAATTGTCATTAATTGAAAGTTTTCCCAAGAAGCCACGTATAACTAAAAGTTTGAGATGCTCACTAGACAAATGTCTTAACCTCGAATGCCAATGATAAAAAGGGTGGAATGTTGATCTAAATAAAAGGAGGGTGCTGCTATGGAATATGACTTTGTCGGAATATGCAAGCTTTCCAACATATAGAGATCACCAACTCTATTGTCGGTCCCAATCTACTTCTTGGGCACTCGATCCGGCACAAAACAGTCAAAAGAAGAAAGAAGATATCAAAACCAAAGTCAGATAATTGGCTAATCGAAAGAAGACTTAATGTTAATTAGGGAACATAAAAGACAGCAGGAATATATAGTAAACAGGAAGCATTTGGCAAAATAAAATCAATAGATTTTACATGCATGAGAGAGCCATTTGCAGTGGCAATACTAATAGGAGAAACAAGGTTAACACAGTGACTAAGGATGGACAGAATAGGAGTCATATGATGAGAAGAACAAGTCAAAGATACAAGTGATGGGTAAGATACATGTGGCATGAGAGCCATGAAAACCTGAGTGAGTAGTGGTTATGGAAGAAGCTTGGGAAGAAATCCTATGGATGGATGCCATAAATGTCTTATACTACTGATATTCCTTAAACAGGGGAGAGGTGCAATACTGTTGAACCTTGGTGATTGCCGGAGTTGTACGTTGCAGATTAGAGGTCACCGGAGGTCACGAAGGATGAAAGTGGGATCGCCGGAGATTCTATGGTCTCCAACGAGGAAAATCGGTGGTTTCCGGTACATAAGGAGGGTCTGATTGTAATATCCGTTCCTGAATTCAATTAAATAAATCTTTTA
The DNA here is from genome assembly GCA_002855965.1 of Monotropa hypopitys. Classification (NCBI taxonomy): domain Eukaryota; kingdom Viridiplantae; phylum Streptophyta; class Magnoliopsida; order Ericales; family Ericaceae; genus Monotropa; species Monotropa hypopitys. The sequence goes on from NMUG010000305.1 coordinate 10,950, forward strand.
GAGTATTTTCGATTAGAGTATTTTTTAGTTTAAAAGGTTGGGTAGCAATTTGGAGGTGTTTGGAGGAGTTCCAGGTGGGCTCGTCCGGACCACGCATTGGTCTCGTCCGAACGAGTGATCAGGGAGTTGGCCCGGAGGTTTGGGTGCCAGTTGTCCGGACCATGGTGGTCGGTCGTCCGGACGAGGGTGAGGGTCGTCCGGACGAAGATCACTGAAGGTGCATTAAATGAAGGGCTTTTTCGGATTTTCACTTCCTTATGCGTTTGTAAGGCCTCCAATTCATTTATGGTTGTCCAAAAATCGATTTTGGTCTCCATAGGAGGCCTTGGAGCTCTAGAGAGAGAGAGGAAGAGATCTATGGTGGTTTGGAGGTCCGGGTTCAATCCGAGGCTGGATTTGCGAAGCTTAAGGCGCGTTGATACTTCTACGAGGTACGGTTAATGATTTCCTTCAATCCCTCAAGTTGTATTTCGATTGGTATGAGTTTTAATTTAGAGGTTTTGGGTGATGTGGTGCCTAGGTTGTGATTGTTGTTGGGTAGTGAATGTATATTGCCAAGTTCATGTATAGGTGCACATTAAGGGTTTGATAATATGCTCACTTGCGTACAAATCGATTTGGTAGGCACATTTCCATGGTGTGGTAAGTATGAGTGTACTCATGGGCATTAGGATTCTCAAACCCTTGATACGATAATTTTGCCCTTAGTTTCTGGAAAACATTGGTTGCGTGTAAATGGTGGATAGTCCATGTTTTAGGGAATCTAGTGTGTGAGTTCATATTGTGTAGGTGTGTTAGAGGTTGTATCTTAATTGAATTTAGGATATGAATCCAAGTAGAAATCAAAAGGTTCGCGTGTAAGGGGTGACTTTGGTGTGGCCACGGGCTAATTGCTTTGTTTTGGCGCGATGGCAGACTAGTATACTTAGACACTAAAATTTCATGTGTATTTGGTAATCATGTCGAAAATGAATGTCAAATCGTTCTAAGGTGTTAGGGACATTGTCTAATCCCTTAAATTCATATGTATAACCATGTGGTGATGGTGGAAGGTGTGTTCATGATTTATACAATAGCATGTCTTATATTCATGCCTTTCAATTAATCATTTATATTTAAATGTTGTATTGACTATTTGAGATTGGTTCTGAGGAAAGAAAAACGGTAAATTGAGTAGCACCAGAAAGCAATGAATGGTGACATCCTCATAAGCCGCAAAGGTGAGTGTCTGAGGTACAATATTTCAATTGTACATTGTTTCTTTCAATTCATTAAAGGTGGCCTTTGGGCATATATATAATTCAAATAAAGGTGGGTTTCGGCCAAATCATGCCAGTGGTGGGTTTCGGTCAAATCATGCCAGTGGTGGGCTTTGGCCAATTCAAATAAAGGTGGGCTTCGGCCAAATCATACCAACGGTGGGCTTCAGCCAATTCCAATAAAGGTGGGCTTCGGCCAAATCATGCCAACGGTGGGCTTCAGCCAAATCAAATATAAAGGTGGCCTTCGGGCATTCGGCAAAAATTGACATATGGTGAGGGGGACGCCCCTATTCAAATATAAAGGTGGGCTTATGGAAAATTAAATATAAAGGTGGGCTTCGGTCAAATCAAACCAATCAAACGTGGGCTACGGTCAAATCACAAATCGAATTTACTTTAAAGGTTGGCTTCGATCAAAATGTTTTTAAGGTGTTTTTTAAAAGAGGGCTCCGGCCTTGAGTTTTAAAGGTGTTTTAAAGGAAGGGCTTCAGCCTAGAGCTTTCAAGGTGTATTAGAAAATGGGCTTTGGCATAGAAATTTTAAGGATTTGGGCTTTGGCCAAAATGTTTTAACAAAAGGGGCTACGGCCCAAATTTTGAGAAAGAAACGTTTTTCCTTTGGAAATTGAAATCTTATATCTCACACTCTAGTTTCTTTATCTTTGACTTGGAAATCAGGCCACAGGTTTAGCGGCCCACTACGAGGCGTCATTGGAAGATACTTGGGTTGCGGCTTAGGTGAAGTCCTTGGTCGGTTCACCCTATGGTAGAAGGTTTCCTTACTTTACTTTAGTTTTGGAGTTGTTATCTATAAAGGTAGTTTGGTCTTGATGTTTAGATATTGTGGTGGGGAGTCCACTTCCAGTGAGGGATCCCCATCTAAATAAGTTGTGGACTTCTAATCTTGGCCATTAGATTCATCCAAGGATTTATATTGTAGTACACTTTAATGTGTTAAAAAGAAAGATGAGTTGTCAGGATTAGAAGTCGACAAACTCATTTAAATGGGGATCCCTCCTAGGAAGTTTTCTGTTGTGGTGGGTATTATTGTTTGAGTCAAAACTTGGTAATAAAGATGTGGAGCTCTTCCTTATTCAAGTTTGAGGCATTGTTGGTTCTATGTATTGATCACTTGATGTTTTAGTAAAGTAAGAAAGAAGAAAATTTTTATTTTTCCGCATTTTATTCTGGTGTTTTGGTTTAAGATGCTACACTGATGGTGGTCGGTTGAGGTTGCTAGAGACAGAAAAACAATTGTCGGGAGTCGTCAGGTGTTGGAGCACACAGATCGAGGGTCAAAAATCATGTAATTGACCAGATCTTGGGTGTCCGTAGTATGTATATTGTAGGACGGGAGTCGGCTAGATGTGGCAGTGGTCCGGCGGAGCACAAGTGAGAGTCCGTCGAGGGTCGCCAGAGGACAGGTGAGGTCCGAATGTCGAAACTGCAGTCTGAAGGTTCTGAAATTGCAATCCGAAGGCTGAAACTGCAATCTGGTGGTGCTGAAACTGCTACGAGCGTGTTGAAATTAGAGCCCGGAGGTGCAAAAACTGCAGTACGATTACAAAATCTGCAGTTTAGATGATGATGATTGGCACTCAAATGTGCAAATCATTGTCATCCTTTCCCTAGCTTTTGTGTGATTTTCATTGTTAAAAGTTTGTGATGAATATGATTTTCATGTTAACCTCTAATTGTATGCCTTAATGATGAAACAAGAAAATTACATAGGCTTTGTAGTCTTTGGAATTTTAGTGTTGTGGTTGGAGGATTTGGAACTTATGACTGGAAGAAGTTGTGAAGAACAAATAAGATTGAGGATGATTTCCCGCTAAAGAAGGAACCATAAGCAGTCAGCCAAGCAAACAAAGCCACATTACTGCATTTCCAGTAATGCAAGACAATTCCCGGAAAACCAGAAGAGTGGAACCTCAAGCACACAATTCATTTTTCCGAAAAAACACAAACAGTCAGACCAAGCCATTTTTCGAAAAACCATATTATCAATGCTGGAACTGCAGGGATGCTGAGAAGCCATTTTCCGGTAAAGGAACCCTCATTTTCTGGAAAACCAACTTTCAAAAAGCTCCATTTACCGGTAAAGCCTTACTTGAATTTCCGGGAAATCAAACATTGATGATTCAAATTTTGTAAAGCATGGAACATGTGAATTGCTAGAAATTATTAAATTATGTGTGGGTCTTAATAGAAATTCCCTCCAAATTCTGGGGATACTTCTAGAAGCTTTGGAAACCTCCATAAATAGAGGAGATTGTTGAGATCATGGGGGAGGAGATGTAGAGACTGGAATTAAGAAGATACGTAAGATATACTATAGGGATATATATAGTAGAAATAGTTAGATAGGAAATTAGATAGGAGTAGATCAATAGTTTCAAATAGATTTCAGATTCTTCTTCACCTTTTTCACTTATGTTTTGTTTGATTACATTATTGAGAAATGTTTAATTTCAGTAAGTAATATTCCATCGAGTTTTACATTTACAGCTTTGTGTTCTTCTTCTTCTTAATTTCCTGCAGTTCTGTTTGTTGTGTTTGTTTTGTTTCATTTCTCCCAATGAATTCTGATTTTCAATTAACTTCTAATTCAGTAGACCTTATGAATAGCTAATTTCCTAAGGAATCTAATCTGAGGAGTTGATGAAATTCGAGGATCTATTCTCTCTCTCTCATTCTGATTTTGCATTTCATTGAATTGAGATTTTATGGATTTCTTTTGTACCATTGAAACCAATGGATGAATTGGATTCTTATTTGCTTATGTGTCGATAGTCCTTAGATTGGCACATATAATTCTTATTTGATTCAATCATTCATTGCACTTTGGGAAATCAGATCAATTCATTTAACTTCTGACTTTTGAGTTTAATAGGGTTTCATTGCTATATCTTCCAGAGGTCAATCTGATGTTAGGAGATTGATTTCTGTGTTTTTACTTTGATCTTCAAAGCTAAATCTTCTGAAAATTAATCTGATGTTAGAAGATTAATTGATGTATTTCTAAATTTGATATTCAAAGCTAAATCCTCCAGAACTCAATCTGATTTTAGGAGATTGTCTTCTGTGTATCAATGTTTGAGAGAGATAGGAATTGATTTTTGGATTACATTCATATCCAATAATTGGATTCCATTTAATATCTCTTAGATTTAGTTTCCTTGTTAATTTCTAATTTCAGTTTAATTTTATTCTGCACCACTGAACAAACCCATGTCACACACCAGAATTCATTTTCACCCTTAATAAGCACTAAGTTGAATTTAATTTAATTCTTAACCCATGATCCCTATAGAGAAATGACCTGGTATTTACCAGTTATTATGCTTGGATGACAAATCTAGAATTGAATGGCTTACGTTTGGGTTATTCAATCCACATCTTAATTGATCTTCATTTTCTAAATCAAGGTTTATATTGCACAATTAGATTTGTGCCAAACATTTTCGGCGCCGTTGTCGGGGATCACGATGTTTTGCATTGAATTTTACTCATCTTAGTACATCCATTTAGGATTTATCATTAAAAAACATTCATAAAACCAGAAAAAAATAACATAGCATGAAAAAGTAAAAAACATAGCTAATTTTAAAAGCACCGGTGTATTTCTGGAAAACCAGATCTATTTTACCGGAAAAGCACCCTTTAAGTGTTGACATTTAAGTTCTGCAATTAATTGTTGAAGATACTGAAGCTTAGATTACCATAAAAGGGAGTTTCATTTTCCAGAAATTGGAGTAAACAATTCACTTGCAGTGCTGTGAGGTAAGAAGCTGAGTGTTGATTTACCGAAAAACCAAGCCTACTTCTCCTTTGTTGTTGTGAATATTATTGCTTCCAAATTTCATTCTATGGATCAATATACACAGTTTTTATCTTACAATTCTCAACCATCATGGGATGTTTCCTATTCTGAACCATACGCTTAACATAATTTTGTTGATGAACAATGTTATTCTTCCAATGATCAAATAGTTTCCTATCCTCAGTATTCTTCTGTTGAGAAAAATTTTTATTATGATGAACAAAGTTTATGTACTAATCAGTTGAATCTATGTCCTCATTATTCCTATGTTGAACCAAGTTTTCACCGGCGACATACAGACTGGTCCAGCAGAATGCCTTTTTGTATCTGAAGCAGTGATGTATGACAGTGTCGGAGTATGAGGCAAAGTTTGTTGTCTGCGTACAGATGAAGACAGATGTCAGTGTTTCAAGCATGGTCTGAATTCCAGTGTGGCTACTAGATTGACTTCCTTCAGAGAGAGGGATTATGCTGACCTCGTCGACATGGCTCGGCGTATTGGCAGAGATGTGGATGGATTGAATGAGCAGCGTGTCAGGAGAAATAATTCAGGTGGAGGATGGCAGAGCAAGTCCTCTAGTGCAGGAGAAAGTTTCAAAACTGGGGTGAATAAACCCCCTTTCAAGAAAAATCACAGTGGCTCAAAGTCACAGGAAAGCTGGGGAAGAAAAGATGGTAATCAGAAACGCGAAGTACTCCAAGTGGAGAGCGACGATGTTTTGGATGTGGTGAAACAGGGCATGTTCACAGAGATTGTCCGGGACCCAGGGGTGGGGATGCGAAGTTCAAGTGTTTCAATTGTGGGGAGTGGGGACACAACTCTTCACAGTGTTCTCAGCCGCGTAGGTCGGCAACTTCTGCAGTAGTTGGATCTTCCGGTGGAGCAGCTGCTAGAGCAGTCAGTCAGATGAAGCCAAGATGAGTTTTTGCTATTACTCGGCAGGAGGCAAAGGCAACACCAGAGGTAGTTGCAGGTACTATTTTTATAGCTGGTCATTATGCTCGTGTTCTCTTAGATTGTAGTGCAACACATTCTTTTGTATCCGTAGCTTTTGGTTTGAAGTTGGACAGGCTTCCTTCTGTACTGCCCTATGTTTTGTCTATCTCTACACCAGTAGGTGAACCTGTTCGGGTGAACTCGTGTTATTTAGGATGTGAGCTATTGTTGGACGGAAAGTCTCTGTCGGTGAATTTGATTCCATTGCCCATGGTGGATTTCGATATTATTTTGGGGATGGATTTTCTATCCACCCATCGTGCAGTGATTGACTGTTTGAGGAAGGAGATGATCTTTCATTTTCCGAATGATGAAGAGGTGAAGTTTTGCGGGGAGAAGGTTGTGAGAAAGTGTAGACTGATATCTTGTTTGCAAGCCAAAGCTTTGTTGAGTAAGGGCTGTGAGGGATTTTTGGCACATGTGGTAGATATGCAGCAGTCCAATCCCAGCATTGCCGATAGTATGTGATTATGTTGATGTGTTTCCGGAGGAGTTGCCGGGTATTGTGCCTGATCGTGAGATTGAGTTCACTATTGAGCTTGTTCCTGGAGCGAGCCCTATTTTTATAGATCTGTATCGTATGGCACCAGCTGAGTTGCTAGAGTTGAAGATGCAGCTTAAAGAATATCTTGATAAAAGTTTTATTAGACCCGGTATGTCACCATGGGGTACTCCTGTTCTTTTTGTGAAGAAGAAAGATGGGTCTTTGAGAATGTGCATAGACTATCGGCAGCTTAACAAGGTGACAGTGCAGAACAAGTATCCCATTCCGCGAATCGATAATTTGTTCAATCAGTTGCAGGGAGCTACTATCTTTTCGAAGATTGATTTGAGATCTGGGTATCATCTTTTGAAGATTAGAGAGGAGGATGTACCCAAGTCTGCTTTTCGGACGCGGTATGGGCATTTCGAATTTTTGGTGATGCCTTTTGGTCTTACTAATGCTCCAGCTGTATTTATGGATCTTATGAACAGGGTTTTCCAACCCTATTTGGATTCATTTGTGGTTGTGTTCATTGATGACATCTTAGTATATTCCAAGAGCGAGGAAGACCATCAGCAGCATTTGAGGTTAGTGTTGCAGATCTTGAGAGAGAAGCAGTTGTTCGGGAAGTTTAGCAAGTGCGAGTTCTGGCTGCAGGAAGTTGTATTCTTGGGCCATGTCATATCCAGAGAAGGGATTCGAGTAGACCCAAAGAAGGTGGAGGCGGTGTTTAGTTGGGAAAGACCAACTAGCGTGACGGAGATTCGCAGTTTTCTTGGGTTAGCAAGTTATTACCGTCGATTTATTCTGGGGTTCTCTTCTATTGCTTTGCCGATGACAAAGCTGATTCGTAAGAATGTAAAGTTTATATGGTCTGATGAATGTGAGGCGAGTTTCAGATTGTTGAAGGAGAAGTTGGTGTCTACTCCTGTTTTGTCAGTTCCTGATGGCACTGAAGATATGGTGATTTATAGTGATGCTTCTTTGCGAGGCTTGGGTTGTGTTTTGATGCAACGGGGCAAGGTGATTGCTTATACTTCTAGTCAGTTGAAGCCTAATGAATTAAATTATCCGGTTCATGGTCTTGAGTTGGCTGTAGTGGTATTCGCATTGAAGCAGTGACGCCATTATTTATATGGAGTCACGTGCGAGATCTTTTCTGACCACCAAAGACTTAAATACTTATTTACTCATAAGGAGCTCAATTTGAGACAGCGACGATGAATGTAGTTGATCAAAGACTAAGATTGCTCTATTCATTATCATCCGGGGAAGGCGAATGTTGTTGCAGATGCTTTGAGCCGTAAGTCGGCAGGGAGTCTGTCTTGTGTGCGATGTGCCCGTATTGAAAATTTTTGTGAAATGAAGAGGATGGATGCTATGTTTGAGGTGAGTTCGAAAGATGTTCTTTTAGCTCGTTTTTCGATTGGACCTACTTTTATAGATCAGATTCGAGCGAGGCAAGACTTGGATGAGTTTCTTGCGTCCAAGAAGAAGTTTGTGGCCGAAGACTTGGGAGGTGATTTCAGAGTTAGCAGTGATGGTATGCTTCTATTTGGGACACGGATGTGTGTTCCTAATGACTCAGATTTGAGACGCAGTATTCTGGAGGAGGGTCACAGTTCTGCTTATGCTATGCACCCGGGAGGTAACAAGTTGTATCGTAACCTTCGCGAGAACTTTTGGTGGAGAGGTATGAAGAATGATATTGCCGAGTTCGTAGCAAAATGCTTGACTTGCCAGCAGGTTAAGATAGAGCATCAGCGGCCAGCAGGGTTGTTGCAAAATCTACCGATACGTGAGTGGAAGTGGGAGCATGTGACTATGGACTTCGTGGTTGGCTTGCCGAGATGCAGTAGATGCTTTGATTCTATTTGGGTTGTGGTGGATAGGCTGACGAAGTCTGCTCACTTTTTGCCTGTTCGAGTTACGTACACTACTGGCAGATATGCCAAACTATACATTGCTGAGATTGTTAGATTGCACGGAGTTCCTATTTCCATTGTGAGTGACAGGGATCCGAAATTTACTTCTCGTTTCTGGCATAGTCTGGAGTCTGCTTTGGGGACTTCTTTGAAGTTCAGTACGGTTTTTCATCCGCAGACAGATGGGCAGTCAGAGAGGACTATCCAGACTTTGGAAGACATGTTGCGGGGTTGCGTGTTAGATTTTCGAGGTGCTTTGGATGATTATCTTCCTTTAGTGGAATTTGCTTATAACAACAGTTTCCAGGCTAGCATTGGAATGGCACCCTATGAGGCTCTTTATGGGAGGCGTTGTCGCACTCCTCTTTGTTAGAGTGAGGTGGGAGAGAGGCAGTTGTTGGGACCAGAGTTGATCCAGCAGTCTGCAGATGGCGTCAAGTTGATTCGAGAGTGGTTGATGATTTCTCAAAGTCGGCAAAAGAGTTATGCTGACAATCGCCGCAGGGAGTTGAAATTTGATGTGGGTGACCTTGTCTTTCTTCGAGTATCACCATGGAAGGGGGTAGTTCGTTTCAAGGGCAAGGGGAAGTTGGCTCCTAGATATGTGGGACCATATGAGATTGTGGAGCGGATTGGTGCTTTCGCTTACCGTTTGTTATTGCCCGTGGAGTTGTCTCGACTATATAATGTCTTTATGTATCCAACTTGCGGAAATATATTGCGGACCCTTCGCATGTTTTGAATACCGCGGAGTTGGAAGTGTAAGAGGACTTATCCTATGCCGAGGAACCTTTGCGGATTATCGACAGGAAGGAGCAAGTTTTGCGCTCCAAGAAGATTATTTGGGTGAAGGTTCTATGGAGGCATCATGGTGTAGAAGAGGCTATCTGGGAGGGAGAAGATCTTATGAGGGTTAAGTATCCACACTTATTCATATCGGGTACGTATTCTAATTTCGAGAACGAAATTTCCTAGGTGGGGAAGAGTTGTAATACCCATATCTATTTCAATTAATTTAATTAGATTTATTTATTTTTATTGGAAAAATAAAGAAGAAGAAATAATGGTGTAAAGGAATTTTTAAGGATTTAATAAAGGTGTTTTATATAATAATAATGTATCACTTAATAAAAACACTTATATTTTGGAGAAGGGGTGGCATGCAAGAGTTGATATTAAGAATGACTATACTCTCATTAGGGTTAGGTATTGTTTAGAGTGGTGGCTAGAGAGGTTAGAGAGAGAGACTTGGAGAACTTAGCAAATCAAGGCAATGATTGAAGGTTTTTGAAAAAGTTTTCTCCATCAAAGTTGTTCCTAACATCACTAAGGTAAATCCTATCAATTTAAATTTTTAATTTCGTGCTTAACTAAGCCCTGATTAGGGATTTTTCACTAATCTCGATTAGTCTTTGAAATTTTGAGATTTACTTTGAAAATCATGGATTTAGGTGAGTTAGGCTTGGTTTTTGAAATTCAAATTTGAGTATGGTCTGAGGATAGATGTATACTACATTCTAGAGTATTTGTTTTTACTGATTTGTGGGTTTTAAATCGATTTTAGATGAGTTTTGTTGAAGAAAAACCGAAGTGGGTTAGCAAATTCTTAATTTCTGATGTTCTGCGTACTGACCGGTATGCACACCGGTATACCGGTCGGTATACCGGGCGACATACCGGATGCCATACCGGTCTTAACAAATTTTGACAGTGAAAGTAGAGTTTAATAAAAACGAAGAAATTGTATTAACCGGCATTCTGGCCGGCATGCCGGGCGGTATACCGGCTTCATACCGGTTTCCATACCGGCTTGTGAAAAGTTGTAGAAAAACCTAATTTTCTTGAATGGTCATCTTAGATTGTTTATAAGTATTATTTAAGAGGATTTCAGGATTTATAGAGGGTTAAAAGAGGTTAGTAATTAATATTTAAGTATTTAATAAATATTAAGTACTTAAGGAGAAATTTTTATACACTTTTTAAATGTATAACAGGAGACACGCCGGAGTCTTCTAAGACGATTCATTAACTTCGTTCCTTGGTACTTGCATACTTTGGTGAGTGTGTAGATTTCTTTCACAAGTAGTTTATCATTATACAATTGTGATAATTTGATTAATATTCGATGATTGTGACTATTTGATTTCATGTTACTTGTCGTTACTCTTCCGGGGTTGCATGTTAATAGCTTGCCATGCTTGATTGCTTACTTGTTGAGGGTTGGGAATATAATTTTGCTCACATGCTTAGTTGCTAGGATTTTACACTCTTGGGATATCTTATCCAACATCCATGATAGTATGTTGATTGGTTGCTTTAGATGATGATGATAATAATGGTGCTTGGTTCCTCTTTACTTGCTAATAATTACAAAACATGATTTATATTTCCATATTGATGCTTTATGATGATAAAAGATGCGATGATTATTGATGTTGGCACACATATGCATATTTTCATGTTGATGCCTTACGATGATACGGTGATTTTTGATGATTGTGCATACATGCATATTTCCATGTTGATGCATTACGATGTTATATTCCGGCGGCAATGTTGGGAGACGGTAGATGCTTGGCAACGGACTTCTCAACATTTTGTCTGTCTACGGTGATGGAATATATTGTATTCTGGCGGCAATATTGGGAGATGGTAGATGCTTGGCAACGGACTTCTCAATATTGTGTCTGCCTACGGTGATAGAATACTAGGGCTTGACTTATTCGCCCTTAGCTAGTGGAGTTGATTGAGTCCTCCTTAGCACTGATGTGATGATGATGATGATTGGAAGCTTCCTAAACATTAAAAGATGCATTGAATAACATACTTTTCAGGCACATATACATCTCTTTGCTCTAGCCTTGTTTTCATGGGAGAGGCACAACCCCTTTTTACTGTTCGTAAATTTTTTATTACACTGTATCGATGATTTGCTACTTTGACTGTAAATCTGACACGCCTGGATATTGTGCCTTTTCTTTTGTTGTGGCGTCTTATCCAGGTAATAAGGCATAGTGGGTTCATTGCCAGCTTTTCAGGACTCTTTCCAGCAGGAGTAATATCTCACAGATTTTAGTACTTTTTTCTCCTTACAGTTGTAGAGTGAGGATTGTGAGATAATTATTTATGTTCATACTATTTTTTCTCCTTACAGTCGGGGTGATATAATACTAATATTTGGTCAAATGGGTCTTTTGGGAATTTAATTATATTTTTCTAAGGTTAAAATAAATTAATTTGATGAGCAAAATGATTCCCGAAGTTAAATATATTTTGGTATTGATGATTTTGAGGGGTTTTGGTTGTCATCCGAGTGTTTCGGGTTGATTTGATGTGGTTCGGGAGGGTTCAGGGCTGAATTTATCAAGGTTGGAAAGTTTGAGAAGTTTTCTAGAATTTTCGAAAATCAACTCTTGGATTTTTAAATGTGGGTTAGTGTGGGTTGGGTTGATTTTCGGAAGTAGAGTGGGAAGGAATTTGAATGATTTCCCGAAGGAAAAACATTTTCGGAAATGTATGTGTGCATGTGTATATCGATATGTGTCAATCCCTTTTGCATTCCCATTCCTTAGGCATATCGATATGTGGTGGTCCCTTAAACCCATTCTCATTTCCTTTGTCTCATTCCGAAATGCAAGTTTGCATTGTATATCGATATGTGTTTTATTACATATCGATATACCAAGGTTTTGGGATCTCCATCGAAAGGTATATTCATCCTATATATTGAAATATAGTTCTCAGGGTATATCGAAATGTGAGGCCTATGTATTTTGATATTAGCATATGTTTGTATATCGAAATGTGCATTATTAGGAAGTTTGTCTTGTGGTGTATTCCGATACACATTTTGATATGTCAGCAAAGTGACATATCGATATGTGAGGTCTGTAAATATATCGAAATGTGATTTCCTTATCTTCTCTGGAGGTTGGTCAGTGCCTTGTTATATCGATATGTGACATGCCACATATCGATATGTGTTTCAGAGCAAGGCACAATAAGGGCAGTTTGACCTTTTGATTGAGCGTATATATGAGATATATATATATATATGTAAAGAGAATCTTGGGCATTTTCTGTCTCTCTATTGCTCTACCGTAGCAGCTCTGTCCTCTCCTCTAAATTTCTTCTTTCTTCCCCGTTAGATCTCTCTCTATCAGTCGGGTTTCCAGAGAATCGGTCTTCATCAACATTGCAAAACCCTGCAAGGGCTACACAACCATCCAAACCACAAGTCTCGTTGTGTAGAGACCCTCATCTAGGGTTCGAGTGTTCTTTGTGAATAAGGTAAATATTCATCTCCCTCTCGTATATGTTTCTATGTTAGAGAATTTAAATTCGTTTTCTACATAAAAACTTGAAGAAGATGCGTATAAAAATCAAAAGATGGTTTTCAAGATGGATTTCTAAAATGAATTTTGAAATTGGTTACATCTCCATATATGAGTGAGCTCTTTCTTGGGATAGACCATAGTTATAAAAGGCGCGCCTAGGCGCGCGCCTAGGCGAGAGGCGCAGCGAGGCGCGGGTGTAGGGCCCCAAGCAACCTGAGGCA
>NMUG010000306.1:0-23946 GCA_002855965.1 Monotropa hypopitys
AAATTTTACATTCCTACTTAATTATACTTTACTCTCATTTTTAATTATATATACTTATATTTTACTCTTAACATAATTATATTTTACCTCTACCATAATATTTTACTCATCTCCTAATATTTTATTCCATCCTTTATTATATTTTACTTTTATAAATTATTTATCTTATTTTTCTAAAGTATCTGTTTTATCTCATTACTTTCTTATTGTCTATTACTTTTGGTATATTTTGTTATTTTATTATCGTACTTTTATTCTTTGCTCAAAAGTTACTAAGAACGAAAATTATAATACCAAAATTTTTGTTCCGTATCTTTAGGCACGAGCCTACGCTAGTTCCGGATACAATGTCACCATTCTACCAAGAAAATGGCAATCAGGAGGAAACCAAAGCGAAGATAAATGGAACGAGCATGCCCGAATTGATTATGATAATAAAGAGTTCATAACTAAATGAGAACGATACAAGGAGATAAGAACAAACTCCCATGATCCAAGGCAAGATACTATCGTAAAGTTGACTGATGAATGATACCATGCTCATAAAAACTGAGATAAAGTACTATGAAAGTATTCACGTGCATTATCAGAACGGAACACACGAATACAAGTTTTAAATTGAGTTTTTATTCCCATATAAAATAATTTAAAAACTGGTTGCAACGCATATTGCTCATTCATAAGATAAAGATATGTAGCTCGAGAAAAATCAACAAAAATGATAGTAGTAAAAACTAAAAACATCGGGCACATGAATAGGCCCCCAAATATCTGAATGAACTAACTCAAAATGACTCGACACATGATGCTCAATCCGAGGAGAAAAAGTGATTCTACGATGTTTACTAAACTTACAGACTTCACAGGTTAACTCCTTAAGAGAACCACACGATGTCACTAGATGCTTCAAACTCTGAAGAGATGGATGACCAAGACGACAATGTTGTTGGTATGGGGATGGCGAGAGGACTGAAGAGCAATCGACTGGGTAGGGATATGATCGATCAAGTAATACAGGCCACTACGCTCAACATCGCCACACCATTCTTCCTCCTCGTCTTGAGATCCTGAAAAACACAACCATGAGAAAGAAATGTGATGGAACAATTTAAGGATTTTGTAAGTTGATAAACAGACACAAGGTTAAAAGGTAAACGAGGAACATGTAACACAGATTTTAAAGTAAGAGATAAAGAAACAAGAACAGAACCCAACCCAATAATCTCAATGGTGGAACTATCTGCTAAGGTAACATGAGATGGATTAGCAATGGTCTGATAATGAGAAAAGAATTTAGTAGTACCAGTCATATGATTAGTAGCACCAGAATCGATAGCCCAAGGAGAAGAGGAAAAAAGAGGACGCAACACAGACAACAGATGAACGAATCTGAGCAAATGTAATAGTAGAGGATCTTTTACGAGAAGACTGAAGTGAGACAAGATGCTGCTATTCTTTAGCTGATATAGTTACCATATTTTCGGTAGTGGGTTGAGCAAACTGCCCACCATCCTCAAGAATAGCAGCCTGATGGGCCTCAGGGAAACCATTAAGATCATAGCAATGCTCCACCGTATGATTAGTCCCCTTACAATGAGTACAAAAACGAGATCCACGACCACAATCAGGACTGTCTTCCCCTGTCATACGACCACCACGACTGCCAGAATTGCGAGAAAACTTCGACCACCAGAAGAACGACCACGACCACTGAAGCTGACATAATGACTACGACCACTGAAGCTGACATCACGACTGTGACCACGACCGTGACTGATAGAAAAACTAGAGCTATCATCAGCAACAACTAAGATTGATCGATCAGAAAAGAAAGCAGGGGAAGGTGCTGGAGTGGAGATAGATTACTGGCGAAGACGACTGAAGACCTCGTCGAGAGGGGAGATTTTGAGACCCCAAAATTTGATTACTCACACGTCCATAAAATGAAGAGACCCCAGACAAGAATTGAGCTAACTTTCGATTATTACACTGGCGTCACATAACTTGGATATCAGTGGAAAGAGGCTCACAGACATCAAGTTCGTTGCAAATACGGCAAAACTGAGCATAATAATCCTCCAAAGATAAATCGTCCTGAGAGATAGAAGAGAAAGACTGATAGAGGTCATACGTGCGACGGAGATTATTGATCCATGAATACAACTCCTGGGCCTGCATCCCCACTTGTTTAGCTGTATTAAGAAACATAAGAGGAAACAATCTACTCCTTCATACTATTACATAATTCAGAGCGGATATGGGCATCGACTCCTTGCCATGCTCGATATGTGGAGACGGTGGAAGCAGGTAGATCATCGATCAAATATGAGAACTCAGACTCACCCAAACAATATACCTCAACTGCCTTCGCCCAAAGAGCATAATTCCTCACATTTAATGGAATGGAGGTAATAGAACGCCGCTCACGAAATCGAGAAGAGGTGGATGAACTACCAATAACTATAGAACCGGTAGACTTGTCCTCAAACATGATGTCAAATAATGAAGAAACAACAACTACCCACAACCACCAGTAACCAACCACCACAAACAACATCAATGAGAACCAACAACAATCTACCAAAAAATGTTACCAACAAGCGGCCAAGCATCTAATAAACCACCAACCATGTAGTATTACCAGAAAATGAGACAACACTGGGTCAACTCAGCAGTACCAGACATCAATGAGTAGCATTACCAGAAAATGAGACAATAGTGGGTCAACTCAGTAAATCAGACATCGAGTCAACTCATTGTGTTGTAGCCGAACCATCAAACCATCACAGATCCGCAATCGGAACAAAGAACATAGTAGCCTACAGGCTTGGAAAAGGGTCGGCGAGCCTGAAGAAAAAGGCAAGTGATGGTTGGAAAGGGAGACGATAGCGACAACGATGGTAGGAAGACCCGTAGGTGATGGCGACGACGACGATCGATGGTGGTGGTGGTGACAACGAAGGTCGGGAAGGGAGACGACAACGAAGACAATGTCGTGAAAACCCGTAGGTGATGGCGACGATCGATGGTGGTGGTGGTGACGACGAAGGTCGGGAAGGGATGGTAGCGACGACAACGACAACAGCAGATGACGTCAACGACAAGAGAGAGATCGGCGATGGAGATAGCTATTGCAGGTGATGGCAATAGCATGTAAGTAGAAACGATGATGGAGGCTGTTGATTAGGGTTTAGTTGTCATTAGGGTTTGGTTAGGGGAAAACGATGATGGCGGCTATTGATTAGGGTTTAGTTGTCATTTGGGTTTGATTAGGATTTGGTTAGGGGAAAACGATGATGGCGGCTGTGGATTAGGGTTTGGTAATGGATTAACAAAAAATATGTGTTAGTATAGGCTCTGATACCATGTTGTTTGAGAGAGAAAGAGAGAGAAAAGTGTGTAGGATCTAAACCAACCCTAATACGCGTCATTTTATATTACTAAAATAATGGGTAACATAAAGCCAAGTATTCTAACAACTACCATTCTCATATCCCTAATTTGAGCTAATCAAATCACCAATCAAACATTTACCTAAAATACACGATATGCCTAATTACTTCCTAAAATACAATATACTCAAGATGTTACTTCCTAAAATACAATATACTCAAGATGCTACTTCCTAAACTATAATATTCACAAGATGCAATACCATTCTCATACTTAGTTCCTGGACGATTTATGTCGTAGCAATTTGCCATAGGTAAGCCCCACATTGTGATTGCCATCTCACATGTCAAATTTCTTTCAATTTATGTCACTAAACAAACTATAATGTAGCACATTTGGTTCGGTACCAAGCCATCCTGCATGCGCAAGATAACAATATACAATTAGGCTGGGAGACCGAGTTCTAAACATCACATCTATTAGAGCGGGTCTCAAAGGCTTACATGTTGTTGAACATCCAAATCCATTGGATGTATGAATAGTTTTTTTTGACAACCCACACATTACCCAATCTTGCACATAAGAAAGATTATGTGATTCCTATGCGTGCATGATGACTTAAGTGTTGGTTATTGAGGGAAACATAATTTATAAGAGGTGAAATGGGAAACAAAAACATGATTAATTTCAAAATCTAATTTTGTCCTCTTCACACTTTCTGTGTGGTCATGTTTTATGGAAATTGTTACGAAAGATAGAAATAAAGTAGATAACAGCTGGTAGATAGTTGCTCCAGTACCAAAACCAGATTCTTATCTAGTACTTCATATCTTCAAATATATATCCTAGAGACGTATTAGAAATTTCTAGATCTACGTTTTTTGGTTGTAATTTCTGTGTTTTTGCTACAAGTGATAATTACATTAGTGTCTTAACTCCTAATCCACACTAGGAAGTAGGTTTTGATGGCTAATTTGTGGGGAATTATTTGTAGGATGGACCTTGAGATTAGGTAGTCAGTCATACCTTTTTTAAAATTAACATTTTTTTGCCTAATCTCACATGAGATTTACCTGTATCATTCTAAGATGGTGGCCTCTTGGATATTTAACCATACAAATTGAAAAGGTAGTCCAATTGTTTGAATTGGTTGTGGAATGCTGGCGGTGCTGGTGGGACGCATAGAATTTTTAATAGATAGTAAGAGTTTTGCTTTGTGATCTGGAAAAAGATGAATGGTCTTCTAGATGTTCAGAGCCTTGTATAATTGCAATATGAGATTGTATTGTGCATACTTGATGTTTGAAGCAGTCATACTTGTCCTACTTCTGACTATTTCTTTCACTTTCTTTTCTTAATTTTTTTGTTCCAGTAGAGTGATAAACATGTGATTATGTAATCTTATGATACCTCTATTGCAGTTTCGTGAAACTTTAATCCGTTTGGGGCCTTTTTATATTAAGGCAAGTTTCTACTCTTGAAAATGTGGCTTTAATGTTGTTTAGTTTGCAAATTTATCATGTTTATTTCCCCATATCCTTCCACAAATTCGCAACCATATGTTATATTCCTGTTATGACCCTTTCACTGCAGACACTGTTCAATAACCTTTATGCATGTTGTATATTTCGTATAGATTGTTTGTCTAACATTTGCTGTAAATTATGCTGGACTTACCGAGTCGAATAGTTTGTTGGATATAGACGCCAAATGCATAAGTATATGTATGATTTTCTCTCTGGATGTTTAGGCCCGTTGTAGTAATATCTTATGTTACATAGTCCTTGAGAAGGATAGTGGTTGCAAAAATGCTGTTGAAGTCGGGTGTTGGACCTGAAGACGTTTTGGGTTCATAGGTTGTGGGTTCTGGAGATGATGAGCGGATAGTTTCTGCATTCACGCCTTTGTATTCTGTGTTGGAGAAATGTATTCATAAGACATTGTGCAATGATGGTTTGACTGGGCCCTCCCGGCGTATCTAGGGAATCACGAGGAACTATATTGGGAGTTGGTCGACGGGTCACTCTTTCGAGGTACCACTCAATAAGTCACATACTCCCCTTGTATCTTGTATTCGACATGTGCCCGTTCTGTATTCCTTGGACGGGTTGTATTTTGTATTAAGTGTCGGACGTTTCATGTATTCAAGTCTGGCCATAGTATGTATTTAGACGTCGGACATTTTATGTATTCAGTCCCGATTAGACGTGCTTCTATATTGGGCTTTCATGTATTCAATCCCACACATAGTACATGCTTTCATGTATTCAGTCACGGGCACTTGTGTATTCCACGACGGGGTTGCATGTATTCAACCCGTTCGTGATTGTATTTGAGCATCGGACTTTCATGTATTCAGTCCTGTATGCCTTGTATCCTAATGGTGGGGTTTGATGTGTTCAACCCGTTCATTGGTGTATTTTGGCATGTATTGGTTGTACTCCAAGTAAGAAGAAAACAAATGTATTCAACCATCAAAGAAAGAAATGAATTGTATTCACTGAATAACCTAGCAAGGGTTATTGTGAGACCCAATTTCATACCAAAAGGTTAATTAAGTAAATTTTAAAATAATTTTATAAAGCAATTGAAATTAAAGATTTTGAATTAAATTTCAAGAAAAAAACATGAAATGAAAAGAGAATATGATTTAAAAAATATATTGGGATTAAAAAACTGTAATTTTAAATTGTAAAATTTGAAATTTTCGGAACCGAGCTTAATTGACAAAAAAATAATTTTAGAATTATGAAAAATTGAAATACCTAAAATTTAGGTTAAAAATTTAAAGTATGAGAGAGTAATTTATAATAATATAAAATTACAGGGGTTTAATCATAATTTTAATTTAAGGAAATAGAAAAAAGAAATCATTGGAAGTTGCATGCAAATTTGATCATTGTATGTGTATGCTTATCCAAATGAAATCGTAGAACAAGATAAAATGTTACTATGCAAAAACCAAACCCACTAAAGAAAATAGCGAGGAGACAGTGAAATCGGGACAAAACGAGACCCAGAAAATGGTAGAGAGAGACGGGTGGAGCTAGACGAGAAGCAGAAACGAAGAGAGCAGGAGAGTTTCCAGCGAGGAAGAGGGGGAAAATCACGGCTGAAACGTGAGAAGGGATTGGCTGTTCTGTGATTATTCGTTGGTGGTTCGCAGAGGTGGCTGCGACGGGAAAGAGGGAAGGCAGATGGGGCTGAAGTGTGGATTCGAGAGGTGGTGTGTTCAGTGGTTGTGAGGGTGGTTCTTGGCTGTGTCGTGGCTGGGTGATGGGCTATGAAGGTGGTTGCTGTGTGCGTGAATGGTGGTGGGTGGTGGAAGTTGGTGGCATAGTGTAACGGGAGCTCGGGAACAATTCTTTTTAACTTTCCAAGATGCCAAAAATGATCTCCATGATCCCTTGTGTTCATCTGGGAAGTTATCTCTGAAATGGTGCTCATCCGCGCATAGGACTAGAAAGAAGGGACTGGACCACATTAATGACGCATGATTCCAATGCGGGACGGGGTCTGCGTAGTTGCTGCTCAGTGCGGCTTCCTTTCCGTACTGTTCAGCTGGGCAGTCTGCATCAAACGGTCATTCCCGTTGACCACACGTTATGATAATACTGTAACCCTGTGAGTATTCCGGATAAGTACACCAGTAATAAACCAGGGATCACTCGTTTCCTTTCCCCAGCAGTAAGGACTTGCCTAATTTAACCGTTGGGCACGATTGTACACCCGTAACGTCCCATTTGTTTTTAAAATCTCTTTCTCTTTCTTATCTTTCTCAATTTACTCAAATCTCATTTTCACTTTACGAAATCTGTTTCTCTTCATTAATCGCTTTCTCAAATCTCTTTATTTTTTATTAGTGATAAAACTCATTCTTTTTCTCTTTATTAAACTCATCCCGTTTTCACAAATCTCTTTCGTAATTATTTGTAAAACCCATTCCCTCTCCTAATAAAAACTCTTTTCTCAAAAAACCCCCTTTTACCACTCATCTCTCTTTCTAAAAAAACCCTTTCTCCAAAATCCTTTCCACAAAAATCATTTCTCTTTTATTTCAATAACTCCGTGATCCGTAGTTTTTCTTTATTTCCCAAATACTTTCAAAACAAAAGTTTTTCTACTATAACAAAATAATATAACTATTCTAAATTATACAATTTTATAAGTACTCACCTAGCTAATAGAGTAGCCTACTCAACTTGCTTGTCCTTTGTCGGTGCTGTGGATGACGAAGGCATCTCCAACCCTAGCAAACACCCATATAGCTATATAAGAATACCGATATCGCATAATCACACAATGAATCACGACTCTAGGTATGCATATACACCTAATTCTCTATTTCTTATTTCTTTCATTAACTCTTTTATTTTATAATTTTCCCCATTTCCTTTTATTAATAATTTCCCTTTAATCACTCTTTCATTTCCTATTAAATTCTTTTTTGAATCTCTCCCTTTTTTTATACTTAATTTCTTCTATAATTATTTTCCACTTCATATAATAATAATCTCCTTTCTTATTTATTATAAATTTCCCTTTTACTCAAATTTCCATTTACTTTTTCCGATTACCTGGTTATCGGTAACCGGCTTGGCCTGGTTATTGATAACCAGGACCTTATTATTTTTCAAAACCCAGAGCAGGTTACCGATAATCATACTCAACACGTTACCGGTAACCCAACTTTCTGCGATTTCTATTTTTTCTAGGTTTTCCCTTGTTTCCGCTCGAGCGAGCTTAAACATTGTGCTCGAATGACCCTCCTCGCTCGAGCGAGGGTCGAGCGATATGCTTTCTGTTTGATTCCTTGAGTTTTTTCTCAACTTCTCTTTGATTTCTCCCCGTTTTTATTTTTTATATTTTAATCGAATAATACCCTTTAAGTAATTTAAATATATGAATTCGAAGTTGTTTTACTTTGATTTTTCCTTAATTCCCACTGCTCCAAAACTTCCCCCAAATCACCCGAAAACCTGGTTATCGATTTCCAAGTTTGGATGGGTTACCGATAACCGGCCCGCGGGTTACTGGTAACCAGGACCTCTGTCCTTATTCTCACAACTGATATATCATGATTTCTCTCATATTTCCTTGGATTTTCAATCATTCAAACAATCATATTCTACCTCTGTAGTGAATATGATTCTAATTTACAAGTATAAGGTCGAGTTACCTTTGATTCGGCTTGAATTCGATTGATTTCGGCGGAAATATGATTTTCTCTAACTTTGGTTCTCTTCTTCCTGCTTCTACCTTTGGTTTCCTCTTCTACAACAAGTTTGAATCTTCTGGGTTTCACCATCTCTCTATTTCTCTCACGTCTCTCTAATTCCAACCCTTTTTCTTACTCTCTCTCTCACGATTTCATTCTTTGAGCAAACCTTCTTTTCTCCCTTCTGATCTTCTTCTAGGTTCTCTGGTTTATTCTTCCTCTCTCTCACGACTCCCACTCTCTAATTTCGGAGTCTCTCTCTCAAATTCTGTGTGTCTATTTCTCCCTTACCCTCTCTCTCAGATTTCTCTTTCTCTCGACGACTACTAGCTAAATATATCACCAACACTCCTATACATACAATTCATCACAGACAATACATCTCACACCCTCATCTCTCTCTCCTCCACGATACATGTTTTGGTGTAACTTATTCCTTTCTCCCCGCGTCATATGCTGTGACAACTCTTCTCTCTCTCTCTCTCGACGTACATGGTTGCTGCATCTCTCTCTCTCCACGTAGCGCATCAGTTGCCACTCTCTCTCTTTTCACACCTATTGATTTTTCATAATACATTCCTAATTGCACTAACCCCCTTCCACTCCTTCCTCTACTCACATTTGGCTCATATCTTTATTAAGTTTACTAATTAAGCCTTATTTCTTCCTTTAGAACTTTAATTTGGTCCAAATATTTGGATTAACTCCTCTTAATCTCCTTTTTATTCTCTTAATAATTTTATTATCTCATAATAATGCATAAATAGGATGCAAGTCTCACAAAGACGGTCCGGGAAAAGACCACTACTACACTAACTCAGTTGAGTTGGGAATGGTGGTCAGTAGAATAGTACAGGTGATGATGGGACGCGGATCAGAAGTCCTATAGTGCAGGCGGAAGCCCGAAAAGACGATTTGATGGTTGATGGGAGAACAAAATACCAGAAAATCGGAGTGAAAGGAGGATTGGATGTCGTTCGAAAGAGCCAAGAGATCTTCAGTTAACAGTAGCTTCCGTAGAACACTATAACAGAGAGAGAGCAAACAGGAGCCCTCTCTCACCCCATCCCTCTATTTATAGCGGCCTTGTACCGCTCCAAATTGAAAATGACCCGCTGGACAGGAATCCCAACTGGCATAAATCCCAACGGGCGGGAGTCCCAAAAAGTGAAGGCCCGATGAAGGACGTGCGACACGGGGTTCTCGGAAGATCTTAAGCAGCCGTTAGGCGATCATCCCGGACTGTTGCTGTAACCGTGACAACCACGGATCAAGCATAAACGGAAACGAAATCCATCATTCGAGGCCTTTATAGGTAGGGGATCCCGGACCTAGATGGCCAGTGGGTCGGTTAAGCCGACAGTAGACAGTTCGGCACGGTTAATACAACTCAATTCTTACAGACCTACTTCTCCAAAAGAATTGAGGGGATATTGTGGTAACCGAACTAAGTCAGGCCTTCGGGCTGTATAAACGGAGCAGGTCCACGGGGCCAGGCCTAGGACAGATAGACGGTCAATTCGGAATGATGGACGGGTGGGCCGTACCTCAACGACAGTAGCATCGCGGTTAGGCAGACCGTAGGCCCATAGTGGAAGCATGAAGAACAACCAACACTGTTGGTACGTGAAACAATGGTTCCCGGACCACGACCCGTATGGGTAGGATAATATGGCCCGCATGGGCAGGATGACACGGTAGCACAGATGGTGCCAGACCGACGGGGTCAGGATGCAGGAAGTGCATATTGGACACTCGAAGTCGGTGGTCCAGTGGATATTGATGACCAGACCACAGGGATTACGCCAAACCAGTAGGCCGGCATGCACAACAGGGATCACGGAAGATCTCGGATATCTCGATAACAAACTGGAGATTGTGGGAGCATTACGCTCCTGGGGATTGCGTCGAAAATCACGGAATGAGGATACCATATCAGGAGCAGGAGTTCGGCTATAAGTATGAGGGACATGCCCACCAGAAAAGGTACATAATACTTGATATACTAGACTGTTAATGTCCATTCTTGGCTCTTTTCCTTGCTCCAACTCTCAGCTGACTTAGACATTAGAGTGACATTTTGGTGGTCGGCACCGGGTAGCACTTACAATGTTTTGTGGTTGCAGGTCCTCACAGATCTACATCACCCTGTCCGAAATCAACACTTGAAGTTCTATCTTGGGTTGTGGTCCCTGGAACCCACACTGAGTATTTTTCATATTGGCAAAAGGTTTGAAAATCCGGTTGATGCTGACCTTCCTACTGTTGCTGGCCAAAATTTTGCACAACTACCGACTGTTGCACCAAATATCATGCCCCAGATTTTCAATATATATATATATATATATATATATTGCCAATAATAAAATAGACTCACCAATCTATATAAATATCATAATAAGTGCTATGACACAATCTCCATATGAATTCCATCTCTGCTAGGATACTAAAACATCCAAAAATATAAATTTTCTTGAATACAATGGCCTTGAATACATTTGCATTCCTTTTTCAAAAATACATTACGAGAACAATACAAAACCTTTTTGAAAGAATAAATAAAATGCCAAAATATACATAAATTTTTCCATCTCTCCTTAGACAATGCCATGCTGAACTCAACTTGAAAACAATCACTGAAGAATGATTGCCTATGCTATACAGACTCAATAAGATAGTCTCTATCCAATAATATATATGTATTGTAACGACCCGTCCCGCCCTGTACAATATTGTCCGCTTTGGCCGCCAAATCTCAGTGGACTTTCCAGGAGTCACCCATACTTGGACTACTCCAGGATGAGCACGCTTAACTGGCAATTTCCAATGGGCTTTGACGCCTGCACGACTTTAAAAGGCCTTGTGCAAGGTAGGTTCATGATCTTATATTTATAGGACACAATTTACATCCACCAAGCGATATGGGTCCTATCCACCGACCCAGACATCCCCTGAGTCTCCTTACCGGACACCTGAGACTCCAGTTGACACCACAACCAAGCTGGGGTGTCACAATCTCTCCCATTTAGGAACATACATCCTCGTGTGGGGTCAAGATTTTCCTCCGGTCCCACATTTCCGGTTGGTGCATGCTCTGATACCATATGTAATGACCCGCCCTGCCCTGCATAATACTGTCCGTTTTGGCCGCCAAATCCCAGTGGACTTCCCAGGGGGTCATCCATCCATGGACTACTCCAGGACGAGCACGTTTAACTGGGAAGTTTCAATGGTCTTTGACACTCACATGACTTTAAAAGGCATTGTGCAAGGTAGGTTCATGATCTATTATTTATAGCTCACAACTTAAATCCACCAAGCGACGTGAGATCCATCCACTGACTCGGACTTCCCGTGAGGCTTCTTACCGAACACCTCCATCCGGGACTAAGATATGGCCCATCTTGCGTTCGAGAATTCTATTTTGTTGTTGAGTCCTAGCACATGAAGACTGATGTAAAATCCCATGTTCGTCTATAAACTATGATAAAACATTACGATAATATTCACCAACATTGTCAGAACGAAAAATGCCAATAGACACAACAAATTGTGTTTTTATTTCCCCCTAAAAAGATTTGAAGATGGAATATAACTCAGAGCGCCTTTGCATAAGATAAATATAAGTAGAACGAGAGTAATCATCCACAAATATGACAAATAATGAACGTGAACGTGATGGAACACACATAGGACCCCAAATATTTGAATGCACAAAATAAAAAGGACTCGACACACGACGTTCTTCCCGAAGGGGAAAAGACATACGACGATGTTTACTAAACCCACAGACTTCACAAGTAAGCGACTCAATACGACTATACGACGAAATCGTCCATTTAAGATTCTAAAGAGACAGATGTCCAAGATGACAGTGATACTGTTGAGTGGAAACTGTGGATTGGAAAGCAGTAGAAGTAGTTTGGTTGCCATCCAAAAAGTAGTATAGGCAATCACATTAAACATCGACATCAATCTTCGTCCTCGTTTTGAGATCATGAAAAACACAAGAATCAGAAAAGAATGTGAATGAGCAGTTTAAAGCTTTGGTAAGACATAAGACTGAAAGGAAAACGAGGAACATTTAAAATAGTATCTAAAGAAAGACGAATTTAAGAGTAATATAACCCAAATCAGCAATTCCTGGGGTAGAACCATCAACTAGTGTAACACGAGAAGATGTCTCAGAAGGATGACGAGTAGACAAGACAGAAGATGTCCCAGTCATATGATAGGAAGCACCAGAATCGATAATCCAACGAGTATGAGAAGATAGATAGGCACAAGGAGAACCTTTCTGAGTAAGCATAGCAGTGGAGGATGTATGAGAAGCCTGCACAGACCGATATTGCTGATACTATTGATACTCGTCTTCTGGAATAGTAACTACACGGGGGAAGTGCTAGAAGCAAACGACAAAGTATCACCCTCAAAAGTGGTGGCCTGATGTGCGGATGGGCGACCACAAAGATCCCAACAATAGTCAATAGTGTGATTATCGGCATGCACCAAGTACGTTGACAGGACATGCATCCATGACCACAACCACCTCCACCAAATGCTCGACCTTCACGACCTGAGTTATGACCAAATCCTCGGCCAAAAGCACCACTGCTAAAACTACTACGACCACCACGACTATCCCCTTGACGTCTGATTACCATGAGTACATCCACCATGGGGAGCAGTAGTAAACACGGCAGAAAGATTAGAAGGTAACTGAGATATAGAAGAACCAAAGTCAGAAATAGTGGCCTGACGAAGGCGGCTAAACATCTCATCGATAGAAGGTAAAACCCATTCATCCAAAATTTGTGAGCGGACTAATCATAGGTAGATGGCAAATTGGAGAGAAAACAAGCAACAATCATTGACTCACGTTGAGTCTCCAGAACCTGAATATCCGCAGAAATAGGCTGACAAATTTTAATCTCTCCACAAACACCACAAAATTTAGCATAATGAGTTTCCAATGACTGTTCGCCAATTGTAAGAGAGAAAATCTGATGAACATCATATGTTTGATGAAGATTATTAATACCAGAATACATCTCCTGAGCCAGTTTTCATACCTGTTTTGCCGTGGGTAAGAACATCAAAGGGCCACTAATATGAGGTTTCATACTGTTCTATAAGTCAGTGCGATCCTCAGATTTCCATGCAACAAACGTGGGGCCAGTTTGCGTAGGAGGTTCAACAGTGAGAAAATGAGTGGAAGAGTCCCCCTAAAAAAATACCTCAAATGCCTTGGTCCAAAGAGGATAATTCTTATCATTCAAAAGGGTGGAGTTAATAGGCCTCCTGTTACAAAACCGAGAAGACCCAATCGAAGAATGAATAGTAGAAGGTGCAAAACTAGTAGCAGAACTTGCCTTATATGCCATTGCAAACAAATAAACACAACTAATTTAGCGAAAGAACCAACAACCAAACAGCCAATGGGAAAGAATCTCTGAACCAAGTAACCAATTCTGAACATGTCACTGCTCAAAACAGGTTCCTTCAACAAGGAACAAAATGATAATCAACACACTCAAGTCCAATAAAGCATGCTCCAAAAAAATGAACCAAACCCGCAATAAGCAGTATACGAAACCAAGCCAAGAATCAGAACCTTGCAGAATATCTATAGGCATCAAGATCAAGGTCGAAATGGCATCAAAATCACCATCATCAGCAACAAACAGTGTCACTGGAGAGAGAAAGGGGTCGTTGGAGGGGCGGAGAATGTCGGCGAAGGTCGCTTGAGTGTCGACGAGCCTGGAAAAGGTTGAGATGACGAAAATGACCGGGACAAGGTTTGATACGATCGGAGATGGCCGACAAAGGCGGCTACGAGGACGGCTACGAGGACGGCTACGAGGACGGCTACGAGGGTTTTGACGAGTGGGGTCAGAAAAGATGAGGCAAGAGTGGCGGTGAGGGCTCTGACGATCGAGGATTGCAGGCGAGGATGTCTGTGAGGGTTTGGAGGGATTAGGTCGCGGAGGCTAGGGTTTGGGAAGATTAGGTCGCGGATGCTAGGGTCTGTGGAGATTAGGGTTTTGGTGGACAGTAATGTCGGCTACATCAGTGGGATTAGGGTTTGGTTAGGTTTTTTTCTTAGTATCATGGTCCTGATATAAGATACAGAAAAAATGTATAGGGTCTTAACATAACCATAACACTGAGAACTCTTATTTATATTATAATAAATGTTGTCATAATACAAAACAAACCAATGTACGACAAACCACAACTAATATAATAAAACACTACTATAACAGTAATTAGACTTGATTAGCACAAATTATAGTCAAGCTTATGGAATTAATGTAGGGCTCTCAACTATTTAAAGAATAGCATTATGCATGCAATGACACAATTCAGAATATACTCAATTTTTGTAGTTTATCAATACTCAATTTCTCTGGTTTATCATGACCTTCCTCAGCCTGTGAATCACGAATTGACTCTGAGTTACCTCAACGAACTCAAGGACCAACCTTAAAAAGGTTTTGTAAATCACAAATTGATTTTCTGAATTGCCTCAATGAATTCAAGGATCCCAAAAGGTTTTATAAATCAGAAATTGATTTATGATTGCCTCAACGAATTCAATGACTGACCTCGCATACGAAGTGAATTACGAATTGATTCAGGTCACATCAACGAATTCAAGGACCGACCTCACACCCGAATGACCACGAATTGGCTCACAAATCTTCCCTTAAGGAATTTAAGGATTTCACATTTCGATTTCCAATTAATTGATGAGTTGATTTTAAGAGAACGAATTTTCCAAGCCATATGATGAATTCATAATTTTCGAGACGAGTTCCCGAAACTAGTGTGAAAAATTCACACATAAAGCACATTCCCAACCTACATGACAAGTTCCTCGTTCTCGGACTAATTTCTCAATTTATGTGACGAATTCACGATTTAGGACAATTTCCTTAATTCCATTCAATTTACCTAGGATCGATCATCCCCCCCACAACAATAAAATGCACCCACACACTCCTTGACACTCCAATTTTCCAATTCCACAATCAATTTCACCATCCCATGGATCTAAGACCAAAAGTCTCAAATTGATTTCTAGGTCAAATCCCTAACTTCAAAAAAATTGGGGTTTTTCTTAATTCATGTAATTAAACTCAAAGGAAGTTTATACTCCTAAGAAATACTCAATGACATGCAACAATGCAATCAATTTCGGATTTCTAAAGAATTTGCAACTTGAATTTTGGATTATACAACCAAAGGAAGTCCATTTTGATTTATAGGTAGAAAACCTTGATTTAGTCATCTAAACACTAACACATCTACAAAAGGGAGACAAGATTCTACCTTAGAATAAGAGGAATCCGAAAACCCTAGGTGAGGTTTCTTCACATCGGGGGTTGAAAAACGGCTAGACGCATATCCCTCACAATGATCTACAACGTTGGTGAAGATGATGAGCTCTGAAACTCAACCTATCAAGAGGAAATTTAGAGAGAACGGAGAGATGGTATAGAGAGAAGAGAGAGAGAGATGGTATAGAGAGAAGAGAGAGAGAGCTAGGTTTTGCTCATAACACATCCTATATATACCTCAATACAAATTTTGGACAAAATGCCCTTAATGAATGCTACAGATCGCAACACATACCGGTATACTGGGGCGCTGATGAACAAAATGAAGGCTAAATACTCAACATACCAATATACCTATCGGAACACACAGGCATAAGCGGAAGACATACTAGTATAAGAACAGGTATGCAAACCAACCTGATGGACCAGAACCTCTACATTCCGGTATGTGTGCATGCACATACCGATATTCACTGACTCACACATACCGGTATGAGCTACTGGTATTCCAGCCAAATATACCAACAAAAACTTTGTATACCGTTATATGTGACACCACATACTGGTATACAAGGTACGCCTCATAATTCTGGTATACCAACAAGAATGAGAAAGGATTGCCCTATCCCACATATCGGTATGGGCATGCCCAATACCGGTATACTAAGCCACTGGAAAGATATTTTGGCCCGAGACAAAATCCGACTCCTCTCAAACTCAAACATCTCGACCAAATCACTCCCGAACACCAAAATACAATCGAATATGATTCAAATTCAACTTCTCTCAATTAAATTCTACTTTCCACCAACATGGTTCGCAGAATTTGAATTAAATCCATGAGAAAAACATTCCGGAAATGATTTCAAAATTTTGGGTCATGACATTGTGTTCTTGTATTAGGGCTGTGGGTCTTTTGTGCTACCCTTCTTCCCCCTTCTCATCTCTCCACATGCTGCACCAATTTTTTTGTAAGAGGCCTTTCTAGGGCTCTATGACATTGATGTTGAAAATATGGTGCTAAAACTAGCAGTAAGAGTATCGTGCTTTGTATCTAGATTAAGCGTAATTTGAAGATCTTCCTAGATGAGGAGTCCATTACAGGACACAAGACATTCTTTTTTAGCACATTAGTTTAGTTGGATATCTGGTTGAGTAGTTACTAGTGTAGAAACTTTTATTGAGCTTGTATCCCATCTTTGTGTCTAGGGGATATACTTACCTTCATCGTTTTTAAAAACTAGCCCTAAGAAAGATGTGGGATATTAAGGATATTCTTGGTTTAAGCATGTTAGTTGGCCTCACATTACTTCATCATCAAGTGTTCTTGGTTCAGTAACCCTAAAAAGAAAGTGAGCAGCCTTCCTTGCTCTTGGGAGGCAGAATGAGTTCGTATGCACTCAGAATAGGCACTCAGAATAGGTCGCCAGCTTGTACATCAGCAGTAACTGATCTGGTTTATTGTACGTATGGTATCATGTTACTTTTGTATGAATTGTGCTGATCGAAGTTTTTATGTTTGGAGTATATGTTTTATCTTGCATCTAATTTTCATGATAAATATCCTGTTGTAATCTACAACAAAGGAACGTGATACCGATACTGGATATATCTGCATATGAGAGGTGTATATCCACTGGTTTTCATATTTATCTATTATGTTTGTGGAGAGAGGCTATGCTGGGAGTGGCAATAGTTGTAGTTCCCTTCTCGCATTGGCCATACAATAATGTCTATTCAAGGTTGAGGGAATGTTAGTCCATCACAGCATATGTATTCTTGGAGTATGATAATGGCGTAATGTTAGTCTTCTAAGTGAAATTATCTGCTGGTGTTTGTTCTTGAAGGTTTGATAACAAGTGTTGCCTTATATTTTCGATAATCTTGCTTGGAGGACTCAGCCAGGGTTACCAACATCTAGATCTAGAACCTACGTTGCCTTATAAAATTTTGGTCTTCTATTGTGATTGAAATTGCAAATGATAACAAAGCGATTAGTGGTGCAAAACTTGAATTGCAATTTATTGTTCAGTTGCACCAGGAAGAAGTTCAGTTGTTTAAGTTCAGTTGTTTAACTAACATTTACTTACAGCTTGGGCAAGCTCTGAGCACAAGACCAGATATACTACCTACTGTATATTGTCAAGAACTAGCTAAGTTGCAGGTATGCTGGATTTCCTTGTGTTTAGTACTTCACAATCCACATCAATTGGGAGTTATTCTGGTGCGCTTTCTTTTATCATTTTTACACATATTCTGTGCCAGGATCAAATACCCCCATTTCCAACTCATGTTGCCATTAAATCTATTGAATCCCAATTGGGTGTTCCCGTTTCTAAATTATTTGCGGACATCAGCCAAGAGCCAATTGCTGCGGCATCCTTAGGACAAGTGTATAAAGGTTATACTTTTTTCCCTATGCATGGGTAGATCTCAAATTTTGTTTTCTGGTTTAGTTATCTTTTCTACAACTCTATTTGGATATATGTTGTAGATGCCCATGGCTGATGAGTGATGATGCATTTGTATATGCGATGTACACTTAGCGAAATGTTTTCTTTTGTTGCTTCAAGTTTTGCAGGTCACCTGCATTCTGGAGAGCTAGTAGCTATTAAAGTACAGAGGCCAGGCATGTCACTCTCATTGACTCTTGATGCCTTGTTATTTCATATGATAGGAGGCCAATTAAAGCGATTTGCGAAAGCTCGGAAGGACCTGCTCGTAGCAGTGAATGAGATGGTAAGCCTTCTGTATTTTAGCTGCTGAATATCATGACAACTGGTGTAATGGTAAACATCTTGTTCTGCTCAATCATTCATGGATAATGAAGTTTTTACCTGGTCATGAATCATTATCTAATAGTAAATATGTAAGGGCAAAGTAATACTCTTGGAGATTATTTGCTGAAATGAGTTCAAGGGAGGGACTGATGTAATATGATTTTTGCATGTAATTTGCTTCCGTATCAAATTGGTTCAGCAACCAATGTCTTTATGAAAACTGAAAGTACTCATTTGTTTAGTTAAAGTTATTTAGATCAATCCGACAACATTTATCACAGTTCTGCACCCCTACTTAATTGTTGTACCAATAGTCAAGATACCAATTCCGAAAAACTTAAGCTGTTATGGAATCAGCTCAACTATGTATATCAAACTATCCACCCCATCCCCCATGTGCAACCTCGTATTGCACTTGGAGATACAAAGATCCCTACATAGAGCATCACGCAAAAGGGAAGCAAAATGGAAATGAGGAACTAATTGCAAACAGATGGTTGAACCCAACACCTCCAAAAAAACAAATCTATGGTTCCATGTTAAGTCATCGATTGTCCCCAAACTTAACTTAGGAAATGAGCCCAATAAAGTATGATAAGCTATCCAATACCGATAGAAGCCACATTTTTTTTTCATTTCAACATTATAGCAAAGCAAGGAGTGGCAAAGCAAGGAGTGGATCGATTGTAAAAATGACCGGGCCAGAGGTGTCACGCCCCATCCCGGTGCGACACCAATGAGGCCTGCACAGACACGGAGACGAGACATTCAATCACCCTCACTCTTAAAACATTCTTTCCCAAAAGATATCTATTTGCAACAACTATACTAACAACTTCAAAATAACCAAAGACAACAGTGGAATACTTAATTAAAAACCTTAACATACTTATCTTACAACTTATTAGACATTTCTAAAAGTTATTACAACATTCGACAAAGTTTTAAAACTAAACCACAAGATTTAAGTACATCAAAAACCAAACCCTACTGCCACCAAACCTGCCTGACAAACTGTACAGAGCTATCCACTCTTCCAAACCCCTATAGTGGACCCGAACCCAAGCTTTCTTCAATATGGATTTCCAAGCAAAATAAAAGAAACAAGAAAAGCTAAGAGTGTTTTTAGATATGTTAAACATATATGAATAACAACAATAATCAATATTTGTAATTAA
Source organism: Monotropa hypopitys (assembly GCA_002855965.1). Taxonomy (NCBI): domain Eukaryota; kingdom Viridiplantae; phylum Streptophyta; class Magnoliopsida; order Ericales; family Ericaceae; genus Monotropa; species Monotropa hypopitys. Next base: position 19,913 of record NMUG010000306.1, read on the forward strand.
AAGACATTCTAACAGAACCTTGTTAGGTCCAAAATCTGAGAGGCTTGGTATTTCAATGGATTGACAATTTCATGATTGACAAAATATAATTAAAGGTTGTATTTTTTATTTTATAGAAGCATCTGTTTAGGACAGTGGAAGGAAAAATCAATTAGTATTATAATATTTATGTTTTCTTTATTTATCGAGTCCTTATAGATAGGATACGATTTGGGTTTAAGATGATATGGAAATACATCATTTGGAAACTTAAAAATGCCTTTACAAGTGTTCTAAATCGTCCAAAAGTCACTCAAGCGAATCAGGAAGAGATTGGACGAAATCAGCAATCAGACGTGCAAACAGCACTGTAGTCGAGCGAGAAAATCCGCTCGAGCGGATGTCGAGCGACACAACTCGCTCGAGCGACATTGTCGACTTCTGTTAGTGTTTGCTACGTAGAAGCCGTTTTTGCACGGAAATCTTTATATATACATGGGGGCAGTTGTAAAAAAAAAAGAGATAGGAAGACATTCTAAGAAGTCCTTTATATCATATATTCAATAGAGATATTTTGTGAGTATGTTTTGAAGATTAAAATACCCAACATGAGATTTTTTTTTGAAGTTTATATAAATGAATAGAAGATTCAAAGAGCGTTCTTCATTACTTTAGAGAAATTCAATCATTTGAAGCATTCAACAGGTTAAACCGGAAGGCGCGGGGATTCATGGCAACATCGATCAAGTGCCAGAGCACTCTTTCAATACCCTAATCAGAATTCTTCTATATCGATATGCATTTGGATGTATATCGATATACTTCACTTCTTCTCATTTTGATATAATTCAGTGGATTTCACATTTCGATATTCTCTTTTATTATACATATCGATATACAACTATCATGCATATCGATATACGTCCTTCCTATACACATTCCGATATATTACACCGACATCACATATCGATACAAATCCCTATATGCATATTGATATATAGATTATACAGACATTCCGATTGATTTTTACTTGAAACACATATCAATATACAATTTATTCAATATACATTTCGATTGGTTACCCAAACATATATCGATATACTACAAAATCAAAAGCAAAACCAGATTTTACGAACTACTGTTCATCATCTTCTCAAAATTCGATTTTTTAGAACTACTTATTTAATCCTCCAATACAACATCAAAAGACAATAATATACATAAATATACGTAAATTATAATTTTTCCACTTCCAAATCATTCAATTTTATTTCAAAACCCATCAATTTCATTTCAAAAACCTTAATTTACAACCAAACTCGATTTTTAATCTAAAACCACACAAATCCAGAAATCATTCACAAATTACTCAACTAAAAGGTGATTAAGTTAGTTCTTACCCGATTGATTGAACTCCCGAACCTTAGATTTGATTCCCGATCAAATTTCTTTCGTTTTCCCCTTGTTTCTCTTCTCTCTCTTACAGTTCTTCTCTTTATCTCTCTCAATGTTTCAATGAGCTCTTAAAAGTAAATCTCACTCCCACTGTTTGTGAATACTAGTCTAGGTTGCGGACAAAATTCCACCGATTGAGAGAATGAATCCAAACAAAATACACCAACTCATGTATATACAATATATAGATTTTACTCTCACATATCGATATATAATATTTTATATTTAGATATACAATCCCTTCCTACATATTGATCCTCCAACATACCTATTCACCATCAAAATATCCACATATCGATATATGCTCTTGCACATATCGATATGTGCCGATCCTTTCTAGTCAAAATCCAGAGAACAATTCAAACACATAGCGATATATAAACATCACATATGTAACGACCTAGAATTCTAAATATATTTTTTAAAATGAAAACATAATTTTTTAAAATCAATGAAGGTTGGGGTCCGATAGATGATAATCTAGCGATTTGGGGTGGTAAGGATCCCCAATATTGAGTTGGTATGATTTTTTGTCGTTCCGGCAATGTGCCGAGTGCGCTCGAGGCCCATTAAGACCCCGGTATATTCTGAAAATTGAAATTCAGCATTCATGAAAGTTGTAGAGAGTTTCATTAGGAATCCAACGCAACTTGAATCGTCTAAATAGGAGGTCGGGCGAAGAAGTTATGCCCGATTTACCTCGCAGCAATTTTCCCTTGTTCAGCAGAGTTGGTTATCAATAACCAAGGATTTTGGGTTATCGATAACCCAATCTGTTCAAGCCAAAAATCCGAGAACCTGGTTATCGATAACAAGAAACTTCATGTTATCGATAACCCAACTGGCCTATAGAAAACCCGAGATCTTGGTTATCGATAACATGAAATTCATGTTATCGATAACCCATTTAGCCCCTGTTCCGTGGTAAAGCCAGAGAGGCTGGTTATTGATAACCAAGCACCTGGTTATCGATAATAGACCTGTTTCGCAGCAGTTCTGAGGGGTAAAAGAGACTTTTCGGGGGTTCCGAAAACATCATTTTTTCACTCCTCTCTCTCTCTACCGCCACACTTTCTATGTCTCTATATTTCGCTCATCTCTCTACCTTCTCTCTACAAATCGGTGGCCTTCCAAGGCTTGGATCAAGATTTTCCAAGCAGAAACGTTGTTCTCCTCGATGAGAGCTCTCCAGAAACCACCATGGCGAATCCATCCGGCAAGATTGGAGTTTTTGGGTCTCCTCCAACTTCGAGCAATGGAGTTTTGGTCTTCTTCGGATCGCGGCGGTGCGGTGGACGTTTTCCGGCGACTTCTCCGGCGACTTTTCCGGTGGGTAAAATCTCTAATTGCTATTGAGTATGCGTGTGTGTGAGTAGGATTTAATTGCTATGATTTTTGGATACACTTACATGCCTTGACCTAGAGTTAGTCTAGGTAGTTTGATTCCGCCATTGATAGCGTTTGATGTTAGCGTGAGGTATTCTTGGGTTGATAGAATCCCCTAGGGTATTATGCACACTCCATGTTCGACAAATTTCCCGTGAGGGAGACGACTTGTACTTGTGGCGATTTATAGGTTGATTGGTGGCCATTGGAGTTAGAGGCCACCAAGTGTTCGACGAAATGCCCCAATGAATCTCGAACCACGTCTTGGAGAATCTGACATCACTAAGTCATCCTACGACTTATGTGGTTACGTCGTGGGTCACATTGAGTCCGTATAATTACCGTAGGACCCACCCATGGGGTTTGGTGAGTACCAAGTGTTCAATAAAAGTCTTAAGTGAACAACATGAGTCAAATTGGGTCCAGTTGGACCTCTAGGTTGTTGTGGTGACTTCTCCTAATTGGCATAGGTTGTCCTTTGGCATGGTCGTAGTCGTACTCGTTGGTCTCCCTTGAACGTATCAAGGGTGAGTGTTGAGATGAATAGTGAACATGTGAAGGATAGAATCGGTGGATTCTCCCGTTGACCCAATTAAGGTTGAGTTAAGAGCGGTATGACTTGACAACACATCCAACGTAACCAATGAACATCGAATATGGAGGATGTGCCCCACGAGGGCTACTCATACTCAATCTTGAATCTAGTATTTGGGAAACGGTAATGAAAGGGATATGGCCGAGTAGGTTGACGTGATATTGTGGATTGGATAGTGACTCACTTATCAAAGTAAAAGTAAACCCATTCGCGTGATTTTTCGGAATGGTCTAGTTTTGAAAGTAAACCCATTCGCGTGATTTTTCGGAATGGTGTAGTTTTGAAAGTAAACCCATTCGCGTGATTTTTCGGAATGTTGTTGGCAACGATGATAGGAGAATTATAATTGAACGCATTCTCGTGATTTTCGGAATGCGGGATGGTCGCTCCATCCACGACATTGTGCACAATGTGGGTAGCGTAGCCCTCCCAATGTTACTTGGGGAATGATGGATATGAAAGGATGGTGTGTTACTGGAGCCACCATGCCGGACCAATGCTATCAACGTTGTATAAATTGAAATAATGTAGTTCAAATATTAGTCGCGTGCTTTCGGACTAATTGAAATAATGTAATTTAAATATTAGTCGCGTGCCTTCAGACTAATCGAGATAAGCT
>NMUG010000307.1:0-23939 GCA_002855965.1 Monotropa hypopitys
TTGCCAGTGCCAGAATGGAAGTGGGATCATATCACTATGGACTTCGTTTCAGGTTTGCCGCATTCGCAATATGGGAATGACTCGATTTGGGTCATCGTCGATAGGTTGACCAAGTCTGCTCATTTTCTACCAGTTCGTGTATCGCAGTAAGTGGATTCTCTAAGCCGCCTTTACATTCGGGAGATCATTCGTCTTCATGGTACGTCTTTATCTATCGTATCCGATCGTGATCCATATTTTACATCTCGTTTCTGGAGGAGTCTGCAGAAAGTGTACGGTACCGAGTTGCAGTTCAGTACAGCTTTTCATCCGAAAACCGACGGTCAGTCTGAGTGCACTATACGGACCTTGGAGGACATGCTACGTGCTTGTGTTTTGGACTACCTTGATAGTTGGTGGACGTGCTTACCATTAGTCGAGTTCGGTTACAATAATAGTTATCATTCTAGTATCGGGATGACACCATTTGAAGCTCTATACGGTCGTCCATGTCGTTCGCCGGTGTGTTGGACCGAAGTGGGAGATTCTACCATGTTGGGATCAGAAAGTGTGCAACAAATTACCGAACAAGTGAAGAAGATCTGCCAAAGATTGTTAGCCGCTCAAAGCCGTTACAAAAGTTACACAGATAATCGTCACCGACCGTTGTCTTTCAATGTGGGAGATCACGTATTCTTGAAGGTGTCGCCTCGCCGAGGGACATCCCGTTTTAAAAAGAAATGGAAGCTAGCCGCGATTTATAGGGCCATTCGATATCATTGAGAAAATTGGGGAGGTAGCATATCATCTTGCATTGTCGTATTCTCTTTCCAACATCCATGATGTCTTTTATGTTTCTATGCTCCGGAAGTATGAACCCGATCCGTCGCATGTCTTGGATTGGTCTACTTTAGCATTGGAAGCCAACGTGTCGTACGAGGAACTACCGATTCGCATCTTGGATACATTAGAGAAAGTTCTTTGGAAGAACCATGGCATAGAGGAAGCGACTTGGGAGAGACGTGACGAAATGTTGGAGAAGTATCCGATTCTCTTTGAGTGAGGTAACCATTCTACTCTTTTCTTGCGTATTTCATTTTAGTAAATTTCGGGGACGAAATTTTAATAAGAGGAGGAGTTTGTAACACTCTTAAAATGTTAGCGTGATTAATATTCTCTAATTCAAAAATGTTAGTTTTATCCTCGTCTAAATCGCTTATAGTTTTGCTAAACAATTAGTTCGTTCGCTAAATTTTGCTTGGGAAAGTCTTTTAGAATGTTCAAGGATTCCGTGGTACGCTCGAGGGACATTGTTTGGCTTGGGAAATCTTGGAGAAGTGCTCGAGGTGGCGTCAAGATGGTTCGGGAGCCATTCGGGAGCATTCTGCTCACTTTTCGCAATTTTCGTCTGGACGGGGATGCCAAAGTTCTGGACGGGACACATTACAGAACTCCAAAAATTCATCCAGCTACAGTCTACACATTCGTCCAGAAGGGAGAGGGGTTCGTCCAGACGGGAGCTAGTTCGTCCGGACAGGGACGTGTTCGTCCGGACGGGGAAGTTCGCTGAGTGTGTTTTAAGTTCGGGAATTCTATATTTTTTGGTCCTAGGGTTTTCTAAACTCGTCCAAAATGCGCATCACTCTCTATTTCTCTCTCTAAATCTCTCCTAAACCCATTTTCTCTCAAAATCTACCAATCTCTCAAGGTTTTCTTGAATTTTTGGTGCTCTTCATTGAGTGGAGGTCATTGCAAGCTAGCTCCATTGTTGGGCTTGGTTCAAATCTGTGGTTGAAGACTTCTAGGTGATTGTAAGTCTACAAATTCTTGCAAAGGTAGGGAATCTTGAACTCTTGTGTATATGTTATTGTCTTGTCCTTCAATCTCTTAGATTGTTGTGGAAAATGTATTAAATCCATATTTAGGTCTAGTTTGACATTGAATGATGAAATTCCTTGCAAATCGATCAATTACTACCATGTTGGACATCATACGCTCATTACTTCATCTAGTTGAATGTTTTATGCAAAACCCCCAATTTGATTTCATAAACCCTAGTTTTGTAAATTTTGGGAAATTGGGGAAAGTGGGTTGGGTGGTTGATTTTATGAAATTGAAAGCATAACGATTTCGTTGATACGTTGGAACCCACATGACATTGATAATTTAGACAATGGTCGAGTATTGGAAAATTGGAAACGATTGTTGGAATGGTATAGTGGGCTTGACCCACCGACTCTTCGGAGGAATAAGAATTGTCGAGTGCTCTTGAATTCAGGCTGAGGCCTTAGAATGTACCGAACGGGGCCCACGACATTACGCAATGTGGGTAGTACTAAACCCTCCCAATGGACAGGGAATCGAGGAATAGACGTGTAAAGGTTGATCCCCTCTATGATGGAATGGTTATGCACTCTTGAGAATACTTGTTCATCATGAAAGATGTGGAAAGTTGGAAATCTTGGATATTGTGATAACATGTGGTTGACCCGAAAAGCACACGTGGTGGAATATTTGGTTCTTTTTAAACTCATGTTCTTGACATGGTTTGTGTGATGTTTCTAATTGTGGGAATGGTTTCATCCTATCATTAGTGTTTTATTTATTGTTGCTCAATGCCATGCTTTCAAAAAAAATGTGTTGTCAAATTTCAAGGGTGTTACATCCAGCCAGTGCGGGAACTAGTTATCCAGAACGGCAGTCGCCAGATCTCGATTGATATAGTCAGGCACGTGTCCAACGGCTATCTGCACTACGGATTAGGTTAGCCCTAACATCCTGATAGTCAAGACAGTGAGCCATTCAGAGACGCATGTGCTAGATCATGACCGATACAACTAGCCATACGTTCTGTCTAGTTCGTCCACTATAAGGATTAGGTTTGCCATTGCGGAAAACATTCTTCCGGTGCGGAAAATAGTTAATCAGTGCGATGCATGCCAGATCCGATGTGATATAGCTGGACACGTGCACAAGTAGTGCTCACTCTGCAGATTAGGTTGTCTCTGTGCGGCCGACATTCCCCAGTGCGGCACCGAGTTACTCAATATGGTAAAGGTGGCTGACAGCGTGTACATGTGTCGATCAGCCGACGGATAGTGGATGTCATGCATGTCAGGTCACCATTACCGAAAAAGGTACGTATAGTTCCAAGAGCAGTAAAAGACACGCCACATTCCCTTCTATCAGGGAATCTGGCCAGATATCTGTCAGACTGCAACAGAATCAATAAAAAGGGGACGAGAAGTCCCATGCAGCTCCCGATTACCAGCGAGAAGCTGGTAATCCAAAAGGTCAGTATTTAAATAGGAGTTCAACCACGTAGAAAAGGTACATGTTACTTTGCCCTCAAACTTCTACTTTGTGCTTTTATACAATTTTCTTCGATAAAAGACCAACTTAGTCATCGGAGAGCCTTCCGGCTACCAGCAGTGGGAGGTCCTCTAACCCTTTTTTGTGGGCACACAGATAGGGAGGAGTGAAAAGGACTAGAAGAGTGACCAGTCTGATCCAGAAAGTCCATTCAGAAGAAGTTTACCGACAGAGGTAACTAGTTTTATATTTTACCCCGGCACAATTGACACTGTCTATGGAAAACCCACCCAAGAAGAAAGAAAAGCAAACTAGAACCAGATCGGAGGAGATGGAAACCCATGACAAAGAAACTCTTACCATCAGAAGGGAGGATGGAAATGAGAGGCGAATAGTCGCCACGCATTCCGACCCATCTCCGGCCCCCAAGAAGAACAATAATGCCCAGTCTCATGTCAAGGGTAATCGTGAAGGCATTCCTGGCCTAGTAGGAACTTCCAAAGTCCCTGTTAGAGATGCTAGGGACCCATAGAGCACCCAAGACGACTATCCCGAAGATAGGGATTTTTACAGCAGGGAGGGGGGAGTACTCCCAGGAAGGAGACGGTCAGTCTCGTTCACGATACTCTCAGTCCCCACCCATGTCCATGTCGATCAGAGATGAGCATCTAGCAGAGGTTATCAGGTCCCAGAACTAGGCGATCAAACGCTTGGAAAAAGAAGTGGGAAGGATGTCCAAATAGCCTCAGCAGAAGGAAAGGCTCATTGGCCACCAGTAGCAACATTCAATGGCTTCCCAGGCGATCCACGACCACAACATCCACATGCATCTTTCTGGAAATCATAAGGTGGTGCCGGAAGGCCAAGGGAGGATCTAGCACCAGGACAGAGAGATGAGAGATCCACCTAACCACCGGGAGTGGCGGAAGGTTGCCAGTGATCTCCCTCAGTCCAGCGAGCACAACATCAGAACCCACAGCTGAGCAAGGGGTGCATGCCAGGAGCACTCTACAACTCTTGTGAGGGATCTCGGGGACCAGCTCCATCCCATGGTTCTTGCACGGGAGGAATGTGCGGAAAGACCAGCTAATGTACAGCCGGACAACTCTGTACCTGCCAATATCGAAGACATGAGAGTATAGCTTAATGAGCATCTCAAGGGTCAGGGAACGGTCTAAGAGACTGCAAAGCAAGCCATCCAACAGATCACTTCCACCCCAATCTCCAAGACAATCAGCAACTACCAGATTCCCATGGGTTTTAGTCTTTCCAATTTCCAATTTTATATTGTTGATGTATCTTTATACTTGCTAGACTTTGTTAATTGTAGAGATCTTTACTACTTTTATTCATATATGTCTCTGTTTTATTTCCTGCTACAAAATTATTTATAGCTTACGTATCTCCTGGAGTTTTCTGCTGTTTTGCATTGAGAGATCCAGGTTCTTGATAGCTTTGGAGAGGTCCACTACAGTACTGGAGTTTTGGAGCTTAGAAGGATATTAGTTGTTCTTGTTGCAGAGATCTTGTATTTGTCTATTTTTTGCTTTTTATTGAGTTGTCTATCTACGTATATGTCAATTGGTTTAGTTGGTGACTAGTACTTTTGTTGTCTCTTGTTTTGAGACGTGTAACTTAGTGTTAGATATGTTATATTCGTTTGTGGATCTTTTGGAGCTAGTGATAACTTTTATGTCATTTTATTTTATTTCTAATAGAGGTTTGTATTTTTATTATGCTTTTGTGGGATTTTCTGTTATTTCATGTCACCGTATCCGCTAAACATTATATTATGTTATAAGTGGAACTAAACGCGATAGTGATAGCATTATGGATTATATGATTGAGAAAGTGTATATCTCTTGCATTTATATCACATAGAAATGATTGACAAATGGAAAGTACCTTACAAATTTGTAATCAATATAAAGTGGAACAACGTCGGGGCATGCTTGTGATAAGCTGTTAGGCCGAGTAGGGGAAATATAAATTTAATGAGAAAGTTATAAAATATCCTGGGCATGCTTAAAAGGCCTTTGCCGTTTTCAGAACCGTTTCTGTGAAGGCATTTGGCGATCATTCGCGCGTTCTTAGAGAATTTTGGTGGAACTTTATCATGGGTTGAATTCTTCTGTTCTACCCACACATCGAATTCATCTCTCTTCACAATTTTGATGAGTTCGAATAATTCCGTCTCCGAGATTTCTTCGTATGTTTTGGATTCCTCTCGCTTTATTAGAATGTAAACTCTTCGGGATCAGGTTTCTTGGTTTAACTTGGCATAATTCAAAGGCACTTTGTGCGGATTGTACTTCAGTACTAGGGGAGGTCTGGGCAGAGTGACCTTTGATCACATAGGCAAAGAGACGGATAGTTTTGGGGGATTTGTTTCTCGAGAGCATTCGCCTTGAATTCTCCATTTTCTTGGAGGTGAATGTTGATATCCTGTCATAGCAATGACGGGTTCTTCAGGCACAGATCTTTTCTTTATCAGGATCAAGGTCCCAGGTGGACCAATCAGTTGACGTGAATTTGGAGTGCCTGCATCCTGGCTTATCATGTTAATCCCCTGGTGATTTGGGAGGGGGTTATTTGTAACATTCAGTGCGGTCTTGGCATCCTTGGGATTAATAGTCCCAACATCAATTAAATCTTGGACTCAGTGCTTTAGGTTCCAACAGTCTTCGGTGTCATGACCTGACTGCCCTGAATCATATGCGCAATGGCATTCGGCCTGATGGTATGGAGGAGGAGGAGGATTTGATATCGGCCTTTCGGGAATCAAACTGATGTGTCCCTAAGCCAACAGTCTTTGAAGTACTTCAACCATTGGAATGGCTAGAGGAGTGAAGGTTTGATTTCACTCGTTCTTGCGGGGGAATTGTTGCAGACCCCCGGATTGGGTATTTTGAGGTTGTGGGAAGGATGACATTGGATAGGGGTTATTATATGGAGATGGAGGCGGATAATATGGTGGGGGTGAATAAGAGTTTTGGAAATTCTGTTGGGGTCTTGATGGTGGAGGAAAAGGATTGTTCTGTTGAGGTGTTGGCATGATAACAGAGACCTCAGCTTCTTTGGTTTTCTTCAGGGGGAATCGCTTGGCCTGAGAAGAGGATGGATTGGGATCGCTGCTGTGAGAATAATGATCAATAATGTTCCCTGTTTGGACCCTGTCTTCTATCATTTCCCCTTGCTGGATGATTTCATTGAATGACCGCCCGATCGAAGTGCAGAGCTTCCCATATTATATTTCCTTGCAGGTTTGAACAAACAGATGAACGTATTCCGATTTAGCCAAGGGAGGGTCCACTTGAGAGGCATAGTTCTTCCATTTGAGTGCGTATGATCGGAAGGATTCCGCTATCTCCTGCTTCATTTTGATCAAGAAAAGACGGTCTATGACCATCTCAGTGTCGTGGCGATATTGTCGGACAAATTCCTGTTATAATTCCATCCAGGATTGAAAATGCTTAAGATCAAGCCGGGAAAACCATTGAGCGACTGATCCTTTGAGGCTGTGTTGAAACCGTTGCATCATTAGTTTCTCCGGATCGGGATATCCACACAATGCTCTAGCATATAATCGCAAATGGGCCATAGGTTTGCCGGTCCCATCATACTTCGTGAAGTCAGGTATTTTAAATTTCGGAGGCAACTGCATCCCTGGAAAGAAGCACATGTCTTCGAAACTTGTTGAGGTATATGGATTGGACCCTCGCAGATTTTTCAGATCTTCTTCGAGTTGTTGGACTTTATGCATTAGGTGGGGGTTATTTGAAGACGGAACATCCCTTAGACGGCTTTCCAAATCCCCCTGAGTTTGAGCCATACTGGGTGTTACGGGAGTAGATGGTGACTAAGCCGAGATGACCGGTTGTGCTGTGACAGGTTGTGAAGGTAAGCTTCCCACTGGTAATGTTCGGATTGCCCCAGTTGGTGGAGAGCTGGTGTGATTCGATGTTGCTTGAAATAGTACTGCCCTGGTGTCGAGCATTGTTGGAGATGATGTTCCGGCCCCTGCAGGGTGGGCACTTGACTGAACTTGTCTCATCAAGGTGTTGACCATGGCTTGGAGGTTGTCAACATCCCTACGAACAGCTAGGTATTCCTCCATTGGGACTGTCTCTGGTTCCTCATGGACGTGGTTCAAAGCGTCTTCGGCAATTGCTCGAGAGATAGAGCGGGTAAATGGGCTTGCTGAGCTGTAATGTACCTTCAAAACAAAACTCGACTTAGTTTTGTATGAATGGAAAAAATGATCTTTAGGGATTATGGTAACATATGGACTTTTCTGACCTCAATCCAAAATTGCCAACGGACATGAAGTCTGGGGAAATATTTTGGATTGTGGATCTTTGATGAAAAATGTTTTGCAAATCCATAATGTATACCTGCCATTATCCCTAAAGACACCAACTTTCGACCTTGAATTTTTTGAAAAAGTTTTTGGGTTGGATATTAACAAGATATAAACAGAGAAGGGCTCCCTTCATTATGACATGACTCCTAATAATATAATTAGGGTTTTGGCTTTGACTCTTTTTTTAGCTTTCAATATGCAAATGTGGCTATGCAGGCTTTAAGGCTTAAAGGCTCCCAAATCTTCAGACCTCCGGCCCGGTGAGGGAAACCATCTTCGAGTCGGTGATTTGGTTGGGGTGTCCTTTTTGGAAGCGCCCACCATAAAGGCAGTGTGCAGTTTACTTCGGACCCCCGAAGGAAGATAGGGACACATCCATTTGGGCGGTCATGACCTCCATTCCAAATGGGTAATGATGCAAATGATGTATGAAAAACAATGCAAGTTTTTTTTGAAAAATTTGAAGGGAGCCTTTCGCAAAATATTTATTAAGCTACCCTGCACAACAAATGGTAAGAAGCAAATTACGAAAAGAAATATTTTTTAAGCGTGCCACGGTCTTTAGCATTCTTGAAAAACAAAACTCCACAGAATATACATTAGTAACATGCCAAGAATTGATTTGAATTTTGATTAAAGGTTTGTTTTGAAAAACTAGAAGCCGAAATTCTCTTCAGTCCCCAGCAGAGACGCCAGCTGTCTCTTCCGGAAAAATTTTCTCCCTCTCCTCCTTTCCCAGATATGTGCGAGGGACACCGAGGGATCGAGTTTGTACTTTTTTTCTTGGATTTAAATGCGACTATTTTGTTTGAATAGTAAAAACTGACAGCTGGGATTAAAATCGAGTCCAATTAATGATAGATTAAATCCTCGCCACGAAACAGTCTATTATTAATCGGTTTTTCAGAATCGTCACTTGACATAGAGTTATGGTGTGTCAAGTCACTGTTTTTGAAAAAGCCCTTTGATTTGCGTAACCAGAGTTGTGTTCGGGAATTTACTGTTACGAGTAGGGAAGGTGTTAGGCACCCTACATCGCTCTTGCGGTACTTCATTTTTTGAATGTTGATTTTTCACGTTTGATTTTGATTTTGGGTTTAAATTCTAAAAAGTATAATAAGTAATTCAACATGTTGAATTTACTAATTATTCCTTTGATCCAATGTCAATTTGCTAATATCTTCGTAATATTGACTCGAATCATAGAATTTAAAGGTTTTTGATTTTATTTGATTTTTGACTTAAATTCCATAAAAAGGATAATAAGTAATTCAGCACGTTGAATTTACAAATTATTCCTTTAATCCAATGTTAATTTACTACTATCTTCGCAATTGACTTGAATAATGGAATTTAAGGCTTTGGATTTGATTTAATTTGATTTAAATTTCGAAAAGGATAATGAGTAATTCAACACGTTGAATTTACAAATTACTCCTTTGATCTAATGTCAATTTGCTAATATCTTCGCAATTGACTCAAATTATGGAATTTAAAAATTTTGATTGTAATTGATTTTTTTTGTAGATTTGTTATTTCATATTTTTGTTGATTTTAAATCCATGAAAGGATAACAAGCAATTCGCCAACTTGAATTGAACGTTATTTCTTTCATTCGAACTGATCGGTTACTTGATTTCGCCGATGGTACAAACTAAGGGGCGAATTTATTTATTTGATTTGAAAAGAACTAAAAGTAATAAATGAACAATGGCGAAGGGTCGTGTTGGCATAGCCGAACTGAACGATACCGCCTCTAATAATAAACGCAACAAAGATACACAATGGCACGGGGTCATGCTGGTCATGGCCAGGATGATCGATACTACCACCCGAAACACACACCACATAATAATAAAAGATAGCTAAAATGAGGAGTCGCGTTAGCGAGGCCAGGCTAATCGATACCGCCTCCTAACATGAAACGCTATATAAGTAAAAAGCAACAATTGAATAACAACGAGGGGTCGTTCTGGCGAGGCCAGGCTGATCGATACCACCTCAGAAAACGCACGCTGCAGAAAAGATAAATAACGAGGGGTCGTGCCGGCATGCCCAGGCTGTTCGATACCACCTCAGATAACGCACGCCATAGAAAAGATAGAAAATAACGAGGGGTCGTGCCGGCATGGCCAGCCTGTTCGATACCACCTCAGAAAACACACGCCGCGAACATTGAATTTATTGATTTTTAATAATGAAAGGCTGATTTCCCGGTTGTCAAAGTGTGACTGAACAGCCGGTAGGCATAGCCATACGCAAGACCGAGATGTCGCAAAATGATTCGTTGGGAAATTAACTTTTCATTATGTCGCAGAAAATAAACCACGGAGGACGTCTGTGATTTATTTTCTTATGCGAGCATGTGATTTAAATGAATTGCATCGTGATTAAAATAAAAGAATATAAATGTATTTATACCTTATCGGTAATTACAATTTGGAGGATAAGTTCGCCGATAGTATCTGTTTGACTATAATACGTTATAGTATTCGGATGCAAGAACCCCTACTATATCGAACTATAATCCAAAAATTCGTATCGGGACTTTCCTTACAAGAATGATATTCTGAAAAATAAAAGGGGAATCGAGCCGGAAAATTATTGATTAAATTTCGGCAGCTCTTCCGCTACAACAGATGTTTTTTGAGTTTTTCGAGAATAAGAAAGTTTGGGATTGGATGGATTTTGGACAGAGCTTTGGTCTCGGGATCAGTTGGGTGCTGACTTGGGACTGTTTTTAGGCTTGGAAAATAGTTGGCAATATCGGGGCTCGGGCCGGGTTTTGATGAAACAAGGCTCAGGGTGAATTTGGCTTGAATTTGAAGAGGTTTTGAGGGCTTTAAGACTTCTGTTCGAGAGGTTTGATATGGGAGAGCTTCATCATTAGCTTTGGGTGTGTCTCCTCTCTTCTCAACGGCCTGAGAGGCCACTACTAATATAAGACTATGTCGCACCTATAGGTGCGACATCCATCGAGGATTATTTTGGCAGCTGACTGGAGTGGTTGCATGATTTTGGGGAGTGATTGAGATGCCCTTGGCTCCTTCCTTTTGCCTATGAATTCGAATTATACAAAATGTATATATACTTTTATATAAAGTATATTACTTTTGTCATTTTGTCGCCGAAAATTCTGATCGCGATATACCACGTGCTGAGCTACCGGGGATGATCCGGATGACCGATTTGTCGCTGAATATAGTCGTTGAACTCGCCTCGCCGAGTAGATCATGAGGAATTTTTTGCTTCACGTTGAACGTAATCCGGTAAAAAAATTGATTCCTGGGCCGTTATTCTAAACGTTCGACCTCTGATCCGCTACTTTTATTCCGAGAATGATTTCGCAGTTGCAACTTTCCCGCAGTAAATGTCAGTTTTTTCGCCGGGAAGCTATAAAAAATGTGTCATGTCATTCTGATGTCGGCTCGCTCCGTTACGCTGATCTGAACAAAATAACTTTTCCAGACCACTAAATTCCGGTTTTCAACCTCTGTCACAGTTTGATATGTCGTTACCTCAGTAATGCTATTACCGATGCATTGATGTTGAAACTTGAATTTTTGGATCTTCAGGTGTGATTCTATCGATACTGGCTTAGGCTGCGTCTTCAGATGGTGATTTTTGCTGTTCGGACCATGTTCTTTCCGAATCGTTTATTTGCTTCACCGTTTTTTTTCGGGTATTTCCTTGTTCAATGAAATTCATACATGTCCTTAAATTTTGAAATCTGTCGCTCGTCTTTTAGTATTTGTTTGGCTGATTCGGACCGTCTGGACAATAGATAATTGCATTTTGATCATTCCGGGCTTTTGATTTTCTAATATTCGGCAGCGGGTCAAAATGGGATATCAACAACCTCCTCACAGTGTTTTTTGTTAAATTTAAACAGATGCAAGCAGGGGCGGATCCAGGATTTAGAATTAGGTGTGGCACCATTAGAACAATAAAAGAACTTACATTACATAACCAAAAAAGTACATTGACGTAACGCTTCACCATAAACATAATACAAAATTTCTTTAAAGGTTTATCACCTATCAAAAAAGTACATCAACATAAAGCATTGCATTCACTCCACAACCCATCAAAATGGAACTCTACGTTCTTTCAAATTTCTAAAATCATCTAAGATTCATTCTACATCAATTTTCAAATCAATTTCACTCTCTATATATAAGTGAAGTATTTGAATCATATTCCATTTTGCTCTGAAGCCTAGTCTTGATAATATTCATAGCTAAAAATGATCTTTTCGACGTCGCCGTAGAAACGAGAAGTGTAAGCAGAAGTACGATAACTCAAAAAATGAGATGGTAGATTGTGGATCTTCTAGTCTTTACCATCCACTCACACAATCTGACAATGGATGACAAAGATTTAAATTCGGGAGTTCGAACTTTCGCTATACTCATAGTGATGAATTTGCACCTTCAACTGTATTTTTTCTTGATCTATAAAGTCTTGCGAATAAAATTTGTCTACCAAACGACAAACTTTTTCCACATCAAAAGATTCATGCTCCCCGGGATCCAAAGTCATACCGAGAACAATCAACTCCATTGAGTCCTCATTAAAATGGTCATTTAGCTTCAATAATTGAGAATCAATTGCAGCATAAAAGATATCAACTCGATAATAATGCACAACTAGAAACTCATCTTGATGATGACGAGCACGACCCCGTCTTGGAACATAATGCACATCCATATCTGGGACATCAATATTTCGGGAATCACAAAATCATTTCACTCTGGCAAGTAAAGTGTTGAATCCGTCATTTTTAAATTCTTGGAGAAGACTCTTTGTTGATGAGTTAAGATGAATTGCGCTTATAATGTCTTGAGAATTATTTTGCAAAGCTTGGCAAAGAATATCTGTAATATCCATGATTTCTTTAATAAGATGCAATATAAAGACAAATTCAAAGAAAATCAATGATTTATAAGCTGCATCTGCTAATCCTTGATCTTGTAAAGTGGTTCCATCTTCAATGATATTAATTAGAATTTTGTAAGTCAGACTAAATATTTTGATCAAACTTGAGACAGACTTCAAATGAGAACTCCATTGAGTGTCCCCGCCTGTTGTAAAATGTCAATTTGATTAAGTAATGTCTCAGTTTCAAACTCATCAATTGAAATCAAGTACTCAAGTACTCAAAAAATATGTGCAATAGACGGAGCGGCGACCACGTTGCGACAAGGACAGAGCTGAGAAGGTTTCAGGTAGAGGAGAGGGCTGTTGCAGAGGAGGAACGGGGACTACTGTCTGTAGGAGAGGAACGCGGGGAGGGAGGGAGAGGGCATGCGTGGCTGCACCTGCAGGAGAGAAGAGGAACGCGGGGAGAGAGAGAGAGGGCTACTGTGCGGAGGAACGCGGGCGGGCTAGGCTGCTAGGAAGAATGGGGACTAGGCTGCTGCTCGAGGAACATGCTGCTGGGGAGAGAGAGAGGGTGTTTGGCTGCGAGAAGGAAGATCTCCGAGAAAATGAGAGAGATAGGGTTTTCGGGGGGAAGAGAGAGGGTTTTGGGCTGAGGGTAAAATAGGGATTTCACAAAAAAACAAGTGTGGCATGTGCCACACACACCCATTAAGTACGTCCACCTCTGGATGCATGGTTATTTTTTTAGAATGTTTGTTTATGAATTGTGCTTTGAAACTAAAGAAAGAAGTAGATGAAAACTTTGGTAAAACAAATATTTTTTTTTATTGTATGTCAATTTATTATATGATGAATGATGATGGAATGTATTTGTGGTGAATGTACTAATGAAAAAAACAGAGAGTAATGACCCATATTAACCTGCATTCAAATGCATTCAAACCCATACATTTGCCACCTCTACTCATGTTGGTGTGATCCAAAATTTCATCAGTAATACCATATCTATAAGCAACAGAAGTCTGATAAATTGCTTGAATAGAGTGGACTCTAAATAGTGTTATTTTTCTTCCCCGTGTACCCAAAGAAAAGGCCACATGGGAGACACGAAAGCAAAGGAAAAAAACAAGGGAAAACGGACAAAGGGAACTAGAAGAGGTTATCCGATGCCCAACTGGAGTCGACAATTTTCTGTTAAAAAGCCCTCCCCACACTCAAAAGGTCACAACAGAACAAGATCCCACCACATGATGGAAGAAGTCACAATTATAAACTCCACCGAAACCACAATCCTAGCCGCACTCTCCACCCTATCCCCTCTCCAACTCTCACACCTCACCCACTCCATCTCTACCCTATTCCACCGACACCGCCGCCGCCTTTCCACCCTCCTTTCCTCACAAACCCTCTTCTTCCTCACCCTCCACCACCTCCACTCCCTCTCCCTCCATCAAAAATCCCTCCTCATCGCCCGCCACCTCTCTTCCGCCATCTCCCTGCTCACCAACTACCTCCATCACACCTCCACTCCATCACCAACCGCCAATCTCCGCCACCTCGACTCCGCTCTCCTCCTCCTCCTCCTTTGCGAACTCCGCCAGCACGACCCACAATCCCTCGAAACCCCTGTAAGTAAATGGCGTTTAATCCTCTCTAGTTACGTCTCTAACACCATCTTAACAATTTCCACCATTTCCACATCAGACAATTCAATTTTAATTCAGTACATTGACATAATTGGCCAGTGCCGGAGATTTGTTGGGAAAATGGGCTGCATTGGTGGAGTAAAGGACCGGAGAGAAGTGCAGACATCGGTGGTGGCGGTGGTGTCTCTCCCGTCGGTAGAGGTGAGGGGGGTTGTGTGGAAAGAGTGTGTGATTTGTAAGGAAGAGATGGAGGAGGGGAGAGACGTTTGTAAATTGCCGTGTGCTCACTTGTTTCACTGGATTTGCATATTGCCGTGGTTGAAGAAGAGGAATACATGTCCCTGTTGCCGTTATCGGCTTCCGACAGATGACGTGTACGGCGAGATCGAGCGGCTGTGGGAGGTGGTTGTCAAAGTGTCTGGTAGTAGTAATAATTTGGGAGTCTGATTTGGTGATCTGGTGGGGGACAGAAAATGGTGCGCCTCAAACTATCAGTTTAATATATTATTCATGGGTGAAGGTCATTAAATAGAGTCGTGATTTGTATTAAGCTTTCAACCCACCCAACGAAATCAGAATGAAGGTATTATATATTTACCTTGTACCTGATTTTTCTTGTATTCCATCCATTTTAAACCGTTTGGGTAAAAAATATATCATCCAATTTACAATAATCGGAACAGGAGGAGTATCCGATACCAAGGAAGGATTTAAGGTTTTTTTTGGAAATAAATGATCGGAGTTATTTTGCAACAAATGCATATTGTGTTGATGTGCGTAGTTGTAAGCACCTCAAGACCACCGGTAAGGGTTGAAAAAAAGTTATTCTTCCCGATTTGGAGTGAGCACAGATTACGACAGAGAATAATGTTCTAGTGCCATTTTTGTAATTATAAAATCTATATTAAGAAAAATGTTGTATCCCATAAAGGGCCCTTTAATGCCGTACGTAATCTTGTGTGTACACTAAGGTACACAAAAGGTGATCACTGGTTGATGCCAGTATTCGAGTCCAGAACCTAAACAACACTGATTTACGCAGTCACGTTCTGCTACCATCTCGGATACACCCGTAAGTATAATTTTAAAATCTTTATAGAAGTTTGAAATGGGACTATCGAGTTTACACTGCACAGGAGAATGATGACTTCGTAGCCATCCGATTGCCCTACGATCAATCTCGACTGTTAAAAAATATTTCTTTAATCAAAACATTTTGGACGTTTGAGATTAACCCGAGACTGATCGGACAACACCTAGGCCAAGTAGCACACCGTGCTATGCACACGACCCACAATTAGGTCTCACCATTTAGAACGCGGGCCGAAGCCCGAGATAGGTCCGTTCGGGCCGCTACATCAAGGCCCGGCCCGAGCCCATATAGTGGGCAGGCCTGGGCTTCACTTGAATGCCCGAGAGCCCGGCCCGAACCCAGCCCGAGAGCCCGGCCCGAGAGCCTGACCCGAGAATCATGTCCGAGAGCCCGTATGTATATTTTTCTAAATATTTTAAAATAATTTTTGAAATAGAGTATATTTAATATTTTTACAAAAAACGTGTTTTATAAAATAGTTTTCTAAATATTATTTTTTTAAAAAAACTGTTATAAACGCAAATACTGATTAGTTACTATTTAAATGACTAAATTGTTATAAATATTTATGGTTGTAAAAACTATTATTTTTTTACAAAAAAACATGATTAGTTTCTGTTATAAACGTGAAACTGTTACAAATATTTACATAAAATGTGATTAGTTGCTATTATAAACTGTTACAAATCTTATCATCTTCTGCAAATTTTGGTGCTGAGTGGCTGGCGTAATTATGAAGCGTATGTGGGATGGCTTTGGCTGTATATGAGCTGTTGTGGGATCCTCAATTAGTATGGGTTCAATATTGCTAGTGTGTGTGGTGTGCCCCTATCAATATGGGGCCTGCAGTGTGCACAATTTTTATATTGTGCTTTGTTCTTTAAGTTAATGTGTACATTTTATTCTGTATATTTAATAATATTTGTCTTTCAAAAAAAAACGCAAAACTGTTACAAAAAACTGTGACAAGTATTTACAAAAAATTGTTATAAACAAAAAAACTGTTATAAATATTTACTAATGTAAAAAACTATTATTTTTTACAAAAAAAATGTGATTAGTTACTCATTTTTTAATTGATTAGTTTACAAAAAATATAAACTATTTTTTATAAAACGCGAGCCCGTTTATGAGCTCGCACACGAACCTGTCCATAAGCCCGCCAAAAAGCCCGCATATACCAAGCCCGTGAGCCGGACTTGGGCTTAATTTTTCTCTTTGGGCCCAGCCCGACTCATTTAAGGAAAAAGCCCACCAGGCAAAACCCGTGGACAGGCCTGGGTTGACTTTTGGCGGGCTGGGCCAGCCCGGCCCGATGCCGAGGCCTACCCACAATAGTGTCCCCAAATCCTCTAAGTTCACTGTCATTTCTAGGGATGTAATTGATCACGTTTTGATTGTTTCAAAAGAGAAATTGGGACAAAATGGAATGATTTGGTTTGGAGAATTACAAATTGAAATCGGTTGAAATAACTTCGGTCCAATTTTTTTGATTAGATGATTTCAATAAAATCAATTATGTTTTGTAACTGTGTGAGGGTAAAATACGCTGGTACTATCTTTGTCGGTAAACAACTGAATATCTGGATTCTCTTAACACACTGTCAATCTGCTCTGACTCTTTCTAATCTTGTGCTCACAGAAAACTGTTATCTTCCGCCTCTAGCAGCCAGAAGGCTCTCTGATGACTAAGTTAGTCATGATCGAAGAAACAGAAAACCATAAACACGAGAGGGTATGAGAGTGAAATGACATGTACCGTTCAACGGTGGTTTATCTCCTGCTTATATACTTCTGCCTTTCGGGTTTCCAACTTCTCGTTAGAAACGAGGTCTTCCTAGGACTCCTCGTGTATTTTTCTCGTGTCTGCTGCATTATGACCGATATCTTCCACATTCTCCGACAAAAGAGAATGTCGTCATACCTTTTACTGTTCGTGGAACTCCAAATATTACTTTGGGAAGGGGGAGTGTGACACGCGTGCCTTGCACCGTTCTCTGAGTGACTAACACTTGGACGCCTCGTCTGCCACCCCTTCCTGCACTGCTCTATTTGATGTCGCGCTGGTGGATGTCGGTCGCACGTGGCTGACCTAATTCGCACAGCGGACACTACTGGGGGCACATGCTCAGCTGTACCATACCTGGTCTGGCACGTGCTACTGTGGAAGATTGTTCTCTGTACTGCGAGGATGCTAGCCGCACGAGGCTAGTCTAATCCGCATAGCTAGCTACCTGCCCAGCTACCTACCCAGCTACCAGGATGGACACACGACTGATCTGCAGTGCGGGGCACTACCTGCCCATAATCCTGCTCATGTGTCCCTGAACAGCTACCTACCCAGCTACCAGGATGTTAGCCACACCGGGCCAATCTAATCTGTAGTGCGGGGGCAATATTGGACACACGACTGACTATATCAATTGGGGGATCTAGCACGCTACATAAGATAACTAGTCGCCGCACAGAAAGGATGTACAGATGCACCGGGCTGATCTGATCCTCTAGTACAGGATGCTGATGACGTGGCAATCTGGTATCGAGCTGCTGATGATGTTGGGATAATACAATCCGGTCCTGGACACGTGACAAATCCTGAATAAGCCCACCACAATTGCCCTTAGCTCTGGCTGCTTCAGCCACACAGCATAAGTGAGCAGAGCTTACGGTACCCAAAATGCTATTGTTCCGTTTAACGGATAAATCCAACTGTCATTGTTACCGTTTTTCCATGTTGGCTATTTTCCGAAAGGTTGTTGTATCTTTAATCTTTTATTTTGGTTTGGGGTAGCATAGGTAGATGCTCCACTTCCCGAGCCATGAAGATTTTGGTGCACCTCTTCGTCAACAATTTGAAGGTTTTT
Organism: Monotropa hypopitys; assembly: GCA_002855965.1. Lineage (NCBI taxonomy): Eukaryota > Viridiplantae > Streptophyta > Magnoliopsida > Ericales > Ericaceae > Monotropa > Monotropa hypopitys. Next base: position 18,142 of record NMUG010000307.1, read on the forward strand.
CAGTATTTCAAGGATCGTTATTTAACTCGGTATTCAACTTCTCTTCATAATCTTTATCCTTTGATATGTCGTAGGGTCATATCTTGCCTTAAAAATCCTTCCCTAGAGTCTCCATATTTGATCCATTGTTGAGTCATGGTTTTGTTTCATACTCTGTTTTTATTTCTGTCTTGTGCGCAACCGTTAGCGCCTTATTTTCGCGCAACCGGTAGCGCTTGTCAAATATGGTTGCAGAGTTGCAGGAGTTACAGAGACTTGTGTAACCGGTTACGCCCCATTGCGCAACCGGTAACGCTCTGTTGGTCGATTTCTTTATTTTTCTATCTGCAACCGGTTACGCCATATTCTTGCGCTACCGGTTACGCTCTTTCTTGTCTGTCAGCAGGTTCATTCGACTGAATCTTGCACAACCGGTTATGCTTATGCGCGCTACCGATTATGCTCCTTCGCACAACAAAAATAAAAATCGTTTTTAATAGATGTGTTGATTGGAGGAGCATATAGGGGTATTATGGTCCTCGTTTTTTCACTCCTAATACTCTCTAATTACTCATATATGATCCCTAAGTATATATAGGGTGCTAATCTCATCTTAGCCCTAATAACATACAATCAAGAACTCCATTGAAGGCTCTCTCTATTTTTTTCTCTCAAGTGGCTGCTGTAGCAAGTGTTAAAATCCATCAAGGTGATCACTTAGAGTTTGTTTCCTTGATTTTACTTGCTCTATCTTTTGATCTTTGTTCTACTACAAGAGGTAATCTCTATTCTCTATTGTCGTTTGATTATATTGCAAGGATAGATTGATTTAGGGTGTGTCTAGTTTTCTGGATCCTTGATCTCTAGTTTTTGATTTCCTTGTAGCTTGTGTATCTAGGATTAATTACTTGATTATTAGAGAGTTGTGTGGATCATATAACTTTGATCTTTTGGTTCTTGTGTCTCTTAGATTCTCTAGGTTTTGGGGTTATTGTTCTTCGTTGGGTTTTCAATCAAACCTTGAGTTTTGCTTATTAATCCAATAGGTTTTAGAAGAACTAATTCCCCTTGTGAAATCTATTTAGGGTTTTTCTTAGCATAATTGCTTACCCTAGTTTTTCCATCTATTGAGATTGTAGTTGTGTTGGAAGCCTCGGAGAATACTTTGTCCTTGGGTATACTTACCTTAATTCCAACATAGTCATTGTGGTGATTCATCTTGACCTTTTCCCTTGGGAAATTATTCTTTGGGCTTAATTGCCTTGAATCATCTATTCATTGTGCATTGGAGTTTGGCACTTACCATAGTGCTTATCTCTACTCCATTGTTAGTCGCTCTTCTAGACTTTGTGTCTAGTATTGTTTTGTATTTCCTATCATTTGTTTGTTCTAGCACGCACGTGCTTGGTTTTGTCTTGCCTTGTCTACATTGGCCGAAGTACTTCGAAGCTGATCGAAAGTCGGAAATCAGTTGGATACTGTGGAATAGCTGGAGGATAGAAGAAGGGACTCGAGGAGCTTTGGATAGGAGCTAGGTGGGCTTAGTGACTAAGTTCGGTAACTCTTGTATCCTAAACCTTTGCTATGTCTAGTGAAACCGTAGACTAAGGCGCTGGTTGATGCAGACTGCCTATCTGACGCATACGGGAGGGCAGCCGCATTGGGCTGTAGAGGTTTAGGCCCCTTCCCGTACAGGCACATTGGGTTACTTATGGGGCATAACCTCCTCGCCTTAGCTCTATGCATGGCCAAGGACAGGACCCAAGAAATAACTTCTCTGATGGATGCTAGGGATCTCGGAACTCATGCACGGCCCCTCGGGAAGTATCGAAACATTGGTCCCGAGCTCCTACCCTTAGCCCGACATAATCTTTCACTTCTCTATATGGCATCCTATAAATGGGCAAGGAAGAAGACACTTGTTCTAGTCTTTGACCGTGGTCGTACGAATATAGCGCGACAACACCAAAGTTACCTGCGTGGGAACATTCCCCTGGTTCCCAGTCTCGCATTATTTCAAGTATTTTATCATTTTTCCTATTTTTATTTTACCCACCTGTTTGGGTTTCATTTTCTTCTTTTAGCTTTTAACCGCCACACACGTGTCTAGGGTTTTACTTTAATTTCCTTTTTGGGCCTATATGTTTTGCCCCAATAGTGGTACTTTTGCTTCTTTTCCATTTAAGAGGTTTATTTTGGTACGCCTATATAAAGGCAGTGATGCAACTATTGTAAAGAGATTGATTTTGATATTGAAAGAAAACCTGATTCAGGCGTGTTGCTTGTTCATTTTAACCAAATTCCTTTGGTATTCTCTGTGAGAATTAACGAGAGTGTTTGAAGCCGTGGTTCTCGCATTTCGTGCGCGAAATCAACAGGTCGCGAGCCTTTACACTGGCATCTGTGAGCAGATCAACAGGCGAGAGAAGAGAATCAACGGAGGTATTCTGTGAGAATCAATCTGGCATTCTGTTTATCCTTTTGTCCTTGTCTTTCATTTCCACTACGTTAGTTGCGAAGGATGCAAGTGAATTGCTTCCAAAATCACCATGCATCAGTTTGGTATCAGAGCCTACGTTTCCATCCTTGGCGGAGAGCTCAGCACAGAACTCGATTCCTTGAAGAACAGAGCACCAAGTTTTAACAATGGTCGTCAGATTCAAGTAGACCCCAAATTTTGGGTACTTGAAGAAAACGGAGACCCAATGGCAACCTGAGAAGAAGACAGTACCCACAAGCAAACCCGTTCTGAAGAAGGTTGGTGAAATTGATAAACTCGAACGGTTGGAGCAGGCAATCGAAAAATTGGTAGCCAGTGTGGCCACCATTCAGCTTCAACCACAATTTCCCCCCAAAAAACTGCAACACCAAAGTACCAGTCCCTGTTGGGTGGAAAAAGAGGTGGAAATGATGAATTAGGCAATACAGAGAGTACTGTGGAAGAACTCTTTTTCGTTGAGCGGGAACTCGACGAGAAAATGGTGACCCATGACGATGATTTTGCCCAGGAACCCGTCTTCGATGAGGAGGCCAACGGAGAAGATCATGGGTTGCTTTCACACTTGGGAATGACAGAAATGATCAGTTGCGGGGTGTGCAACCCAGCAGCCGCGCAAACCCTCCGCCATGGTCACGCAACACACCTGCAGCGAAATCAACTGCACAAATCCCTACAGCAATTTTGTTGGGCACACGAGTCAGCCGCGCAAAATCCCCCACGCCGCACAAAACAGCCGCCCAACCCACGCCCGCGCAGCCAGCAGCCGCCCAACCCACTCTTGCTCAACCAGAAGTCCCCCATCCACTCCAGCGCAACCCCTCGCACCCCACCCGCCATTTGCCACAAAGGCCATCCGCCAGCATCCCGTAAACCACCCTCCGCACAAAATATCCAAGGAACAAGAAGAGTTGTTGGAATCGACTCCTCCTTTGTCGCATAAATCATCTACATTGGCCTTGCGACTCACCTCCCATGAAGCTTCTTTGTCGCGCAGCCCCCTACTTGGCCGTGCAACCTACCTAACGCAAAGCTTCTTTGCTGCGCAGCCCATCCGCCATGGCCGAGCAACCTAGCTATCACGAGACCTCCTCCTGCACAACCCAATTGCTACGCAAAACCTTCTCCTACACAATCCATTTTGCTGCGCAAACCCACTTCCCACGAACCCCATCCGCCGCGCAAACCCTCCACCATGGCCGCACAAGGTATCTGCCGCAAACCCATTGGCCGCACAGTAATCCACCATGGCCGCGCAAGGTGTCCGCCTCGAAGCCCATTTGACGCGCAGTCCGTCCGCTGTGGCCGCACACGCCATCTTCCAGCATCCCGTAACCCCCTCCAAAATTCATTTGCCGCGCATATCATCTGCCATGGGCCATGGCCGCTCCCAGCCTCGGTCCGCCATGCGCCATCACCCGCGACGCACACCTGCTTCGAACCCCCCTTTTGTGCGCAAGCCCTCAGCCGCGTATCTCTCTACGCCAACTACAGAATACCTTCTGCTGTTCTTTCTGTTCTGAAGTGCGGGAAGGCTTTTATCCCGTTAGATCCGTTGTGGGCAAAAGAAAGGATATCTTCAATTGTTTCTTCTTCAAATGTTCTCCAGGCTTACTCTATAGATGGACTTATTGCTGTCCCATCACTCATAAGGGCAATTCTTCCTGCTTTGCAAAGTCCCTATAACATCAGGGCTCAGAGTTCCTTGAACACATTAGTACTAAGTGAAGAAAATTTTCCTATTTTCTTATGGGAAATGATGTACAAGTTGTCACCAAAGACTACTATCTTGAATTTATATGGATCTACAGAGGAGTCCAGTGATTGTTCATATTTTGATTACAAGAGGCTGCTATTGATGTTGGAGAGGGAAGTACTGGACATTGTTCCAATTGGCATGCCTATTTTATACTGTGATTTAGTTCTTGTAGGTGAAGACTCTCCCATGCAAGGAGAAATATATGTAGGCGGACTCTGCATTGCTACCGGATACTATTGCGATATTTCTGTATTATCCCAGGGATTTGTAAAGTCAACTATACAAGGTAGTCCCCAGGGGATTTGTTTTCTACTTTATTGCAGCAAGGGTCGGGAACAGGCTGATAGGATGGCAAGTTCGAGGTCGAACTTTCTCCAACCAGGGAAGGATGATGCAGACTGCCTATCTGACGCATACGGAAGGGGAGCTGCATTGGGCTGTAGAGGTTTAGTCCCCTTCCTGCACAGGCACATTGGGTCACTGATGGGGAATAACCTCCTCGACTTAGCTCTATGCATGGCCAAGGACAGGACCCAAGAAATAACTTCTCTGATGGATGCTAGGGATCTCGGATGTAACACTCATAAAATGTTAGCGCAATTATTATTCTCTAATTCGATAGTATTAGTTATATCCTAGTCCAAATCGTATATAATTTCGCTAAATAACTAGTTCGTTCGCTAAATTTTGCTTGGGAAAGTTTTTTGGAACGTTCAAGGATGCCGTGGTACACTCGAGGGACGTTGTTTGGCTCGGGAAAGCTTAGGGAAGTGCTCGAAGTGGTGTCAAGATGGTTCGGGAGCAGTTTGGGAGCATTCTGCTCATTTTTTTCATCGTTCGTCCAGACGGGGGGAGCCAAGGTTCTGGAAGGGGCATGTTACAGAACTCCAGAATTCATCCAGAAGCAGCCTACAAGTTTGTCTGGAAGGAAGATGAGGTTCATCCGGACGGGGGCCGGTTCGTCTGGACGGGGAGCGTGTCGTCCGGACGGGAATATACGCTGTAATGTGTTTTAAGTTCGGGTTTTCATATTTTTTGGTCTTAGGGTTTTCTAAAGTCGTCTTAAGTACGCAGCCAACTCTCTCTCTGTCTCTCTCTCTCAAAACCTCTCCTAAACCCATTTCTCTCTCAAATTCTTCAAATCTCTCAAGGTTTCTCTTGGATTTTTGGTGCTCTTCATTGATTGGAGGCCATTGCAAGCCATCCCCATTGTTGAGCTTGGTTCAAATTCGTGGTTAAGGGCTTCAAAGAGGTTGTAAGTCATTTCATCTTGCAAAAGGTAGGGAATCCTGAGCTCTTGTGTATATACAATTGTTTTGTCCTTCAATCTACTAGATTGTTGTTGAAAATGGGTTGAATCCATGTCTAGGTTTAGTTTGACATTGAACGATGAAAATTCCTTTGCAAATCGATTGATTACTACTACATTGAACCTCCTACGACCACTACTTCGTTTAATTGATTGTTTTATGTAAAGCCCCAATTTGACTTCATGAACCCTAGTCTTGTCAATTTTGGGAAATTGGGGAAAGTGGGTTGGGTTGTTAATTTTATGAAATTAAA